>BJBW01005080.1:141557-191345 GCA_004320125.1 Scolopax mira
ATGGGGGACTGTGTCAAAGGCCTTACAGAAGTCCAGATAGATCACATCCATATGGTAGTCATGAATGTACCTTTTTCATAAATGTTGATTGTGCTGAGAGGAGAAACGTGAATGGGATTTTCCAGCTTCTGAATGTGTCATTATCAAGGCAAAGTAATGCTGTCTTTCACTTGCTTAAATTACTGGAATAGAAGAGGAGACAAAAGCATGCATCCAAGTATCCTGAAGTGCAATAAAAAATAGGAAGTTTAAACTTCATGGTGGTAAAACTTTTGAGGACAAAAACCTCTTATCTCTGGTTGTCTGGTAAAAACTTCTGTGATTCTAAGGCAGTTTGTGCTTCTTGCTTAGCAAAAGAAAACTAAGACTCCATTCAGTGTTTCCAAATTGTCGTGGCATGGATTCTGGGGGGAGAGTTATCTAAGCTAGTAATATCCCACAAAATGCAACAAGGAATGATCTTGGTGGAAATTATTTACCTTTAAACTTCCTGCAAAGTCTTGCAGAACTGAAAAAAATGCAACAGCTCAACGTCTGTCTGTTTGTTGTCTATTAATTTATATGGGTGTTAGAATCATTCAGTTATGACATAGGGCTATGTGTTGATGATGTGTTATTTATTAGGCTGTATAGGTTTTAACATGCCTTTATAGAAACCAGTAGCTGGACAGCTGCTGCTCATCTGGAAGAATATATTCTACTTTTTCTGTGAATGAATTGTATTGAATGATGCTACTTTGGGGATCTTTGCATGATTTACTATAGGCCAGGCATTTTTCAGGCATGTCTGTGTGAGGCTAGAATTCTTTATAAGTGGCTAGGAGGCTAAGCAGTTTTATTTCTGCTGACAAGAATTAAGACCCTAATAATGTGAACTTTTGAATTTCTGCAGTTTAATTGTCGTGCTTTTCAGTACTCAAATAGAAATGTAACTTAATGCAGCTCTAGTAAAATATAAGCAAAACCTTTCCTCAAAATATAAAGCTCCATATATATTTTTCAGGTGTAATTTCTTAATTCTAAACAGCAAATTAATCACCTAGTTTTTTCAAGAAAAACAGAAATTGAAGATGAACCTTTCCGGGAATACTTCACTCATTTTATTATTATTGAAGAATAATTATTTTCATGTTTCCTGCCAAGTCTCGGTATAAAAATAGTTTTTCCCGCTCCGGTATGGAAATACATAATATCACTGTTAATAATAGTTCCAGTCCTTGGATCACTCTAATATGTTGCCATTAGAGGTAAGGTATTGGCTGAAGGTGATCAGAACTGCCTGAGCTGTGTTCATACAAATAGCACATTTTGACAGGAACAAGCACATCAAGGAAAAAAAAAATTGTGTTGCAAGAAAACACCTTTCTACTGAATCCTTGGAAAGCAGTGACTGAAAAGCTTTAGATCTCCTGTGAATAATCAGTTGGCTGCATTTTCAGTGCAGCAGTTTACTGCTTGTTAAAGCCTTTGCTTCATTGACCAGAGCAGTTTACAACATTGTGGGAAATGATGATATATTTCCATATACTACCTGATTTTCATTCATTTTTCCCTTTCATAAATGCCCTCAACCTAATGGCCTTGCTGGAGAACCCTTGGTACCTTTCCAAGGCTGGAAAATGCATCTAGCATTTAGCAGTCTGAGGAGTTGAATTCGTCTGAGAGGAGACTAGCCCTGAAGCACCAGTGTAAATGTACAGTGTGGAAGTTTTAGGTCATAAAAAGGTTGTCATCTGACAGCCAAATACATAATATTGCTAAAGTTAAACTGGAATCAAGGCAATTGCTTATGGTGGTAGTTTGTTGCTTTTCTGTTGAAATTTTTCAGCCAAGACAAATCCTTTCCATTTCTAAGGCATAGTAGTGCTTCAGGATTTGACATGATGTCAAGAACTCATTTCACAAAGTCAAAGCTGGTTCTTTCATGTTACTATTGTCTATTCAGCATCACTAGTCTATTTTGATGGACTGAAAGACTGCAGAACTGGCCCACACTTCAAGTTTTTGTACCTCGGAGAGGAAATATCAAAAAAAGAATTTATTTCAAAGCCTTGAAAATTCACTACTGTCTGATAACTGACCTGGCACTTATTTTAACTGACTTTAAAACGTATGTATTATTCACTATGAGCTATTTGTGGGTAAGCTTTGGTACCTAGGGCCCATACAGTTATTTTCCATGCTGATGATTTGACTGCATTCATTTTTTTCTATGGGGAACAAGTTTGTTTTTACCTCCTGGCCCTCTTTTCCTCCAAGACTGAAGGGATGCAATACAAGTCAGAGTTAGGAGGAAAAATATACTACTGTTGTTTAGTTTAGTAGAAATTTATTATGTCATTGTTCCACTTTACAGAATAAAACTGCATTCTTTGGTTTCAATCTAAAGAAGGCATTGCTAAGAAGTGTCTGAATATCATCTCTTGCATGTTGACATGAGGATTAAGAAAGCTGCATAATAGGTCAGATTTAAGCACTTCTGTATGCAGAAATGGTAACCTGAATGTGATTCCAGTTATGTTTTCTGATGATGTCTCACAGCATGTTGAATCATTATAAATTGCTGTTTCTAATGGGAAATCTCTAAATTTTCTCTATTCTACCTCTAATAGATCTCTGAATATACAATTTTTTGTGCCTCATTGTATATTATTTGCGTTCTTTAGTTGTTCTTTGCATGCTGCATCTTCTTCCTTGCATCTTCATCCATCTTTTCTTGGTCTTCCTATCCCCATTTACCTCAAAGTCTCAAGACTTTCCTGACAATTAATATACTGACCTTTTCAGCACCTGCCATCATTATCAGCTTTTTATTTTTTGTAGTAAAAAGACTGCACTGTTGACATATTTTCCTTTCTGTGAAGTCAAGTGAAGTTTTAGCATTTTCTTAATCAGAAATGGAGTCAAGCAAAACACTCTCTTGAAAATTCTACTCATATTACAGTGGTACTTGAGGAACGGGTTAATTTCACAACTCTACTGCTTTATCTGTTTGCTCCTATTGTGTTAGGCAGATTGGCTCTCTGCACACTTTTTTTTTGAAGTCTCACCCAAAGCCAAAATTAAATAAACCTAACACTTTAGGGGTGATGTATCATCTTTTTGTTTCTGGATGTGCAAGAGCAGCCAAAAAAAAAAAAAAGACAACAACTGCCCAACCTCAAAAGTAGTTATGCAGCTATTTAAGACTGGTGCTTTTAATTGTTTTTACCTGTTCTTGATTTGAATTCACATTACTATTGTCATTAAAAAAATACAGTATGAAGCATTTGTTGTCGTATTAATGACTACTACCTTTAAAGACATGAAATACTGTAGAAGTAATTGACTTGAATATGCTCTCATGTGTTATCAACAAAATCTTAAAACTAAATTCTCAGATTATGGTATAAAGAGAAAAAGTAGGCTGAAGTCTGGCAGTTGATCATTTTCCGTGTTACAAACTGAGTCAATGTGAGGACTCACTAAGAGGTAACATCATGTCAGCAAATGAAGCAGACTCTGAAGTCTATTGAAAGTACCACTGGCTAAGGCCAGTGTCTAGGTGGTACAATAGAATACCTAGAGTACAAAATCAGAGGCGTTAATCAGCGTGCATCTCAAACGAATTAGTCTCAGCGGTGTGATTACAATGTATGTTAAATGAACCCAGAATGGGAACTTTAAAATCTTCACAAGAAACTTGCCCCTATCTCTCTGGTAAGCACAAGAAGAGAAATACAGGATGATAGAGTACAATAATGTCTCTCAAGCTCTATTGTCCAAGTATGACTTTTTTTTTTTCTGTTTGCCATTATGTTTATGGGTTAATTTCTTAGATGGGAAAACTCACCTCAGGTAATTGCACAACCTGATTCTTCAGGAGGGTAAGAGTTGCAGTTGTAGAGAAATAGATGCAGAATTAAGCAGCAGGAAATGTAAGCATAAGAAGGGAAAAGAGGTGGTGCTAAGATGGAAGAAAGCAAATGTATGTTGTAGGGAGAGGGCAAATAGAATCGGGAAGTGGGAGAGGAGGAGCTATAAGAGTTTGTAGGTAAAAAAGAGATGGTGAGAGCTTTGTTTTCAGGCAATGATTATTTTTTCCTGAGTAAGATTGAGATGTGGTAAGATACATGAAACAAGCAGGATCTCTCTAAATTGCATAAATGGAATGGAAGCAGAATCTTGACTCCAAACTGGAGACAATGGTGGACTACTAGCTCACCAGGATTCAATACAAGAATGTTTCTGTTGATGGTAAAACGCCAAGGGCTGAATTCTGTTTTCATGGTGCTGTGAATCATGAATAACCTTCTGGACAACAGTGCTGTTAAACTGAGTGTGAAATGAGAATAACTTTCTGATACAAAGTGCTTACCTGTTAAAACAGAAAAATGTCCGTGTGTTCTAGGATCGTGTTTCTGTCAGTGGTGAACATCCAAAGCTTGTAATTCAAATTTTTTTTTATTTTTTTACTTCCATTTTCTTCTCTGTGAAGAAACATGTCTCCTGGGAGTGTCTGCTGACTGGGTAATTTGTTTCAAGCCAAATGATTGACATTCATTGTAATTTCCATCCTTGGTATGGAAATTACGGATGTTGTGTTTGTTTATTTATTAATGCCTGATTCTTGTTTAAAGGTTTCCAAGTTATTTACTTCCGCAAAACCTCAGGAGTGTCTTTGAGTTTCACATATTAGTCTAAGTATAAGAGGATGTCTTCTGTGTACTTTATATTTGCTGGCTTTTAATTGAATCATGTTTTCCTAATGCAAAAGGGAACAGGAGTCTACCTGGATTCACTTTCATCATTTATGTTAGACATAACATCATGTTTGTCCTCATGTTTCTTTCTAACTAAATACACTGTTTTTAAGATTCTGCAGACTACAGATGCTTTGGGAAAGGGACAACTTTTTAGGTCTATGAAGTGCCAAATGCATCAGGGGGACCTTGGCACATGGTTTGCTGGTTGCTACTGCAACTCGTGTAAATAGTCATAATATTTTAAAACTGAACAAAAATGACTTACCAAAGAATGTACAGTAAAGACCAACCAGAAGAGGAGGATTTTTTTTTTCCCTGTTCAAAAAAAACCTGCTTCGTACATTGTAGGATAAATTATTTGTACTTACTAAAGCCACGTTTTGACATTGCACGGAGGCCATGGCCTCGCTGCTTAAGTGGAGGTGTCCAGGATCAGCATGAGCAGCTGTGCTATTTGTTCTGATGACTGTGGAAAGAGGTTGGCTAGGAGTCTGGAGAGGAAAAAGTTTCTGTATTAAAGTGTTGTGGTTCTTTCGTTCAATGGGAACACTGAGTAAAGCTTCAGTTTTTCTGACAGAGCTCCAAAACCAGATACTGCACAGTGCAGGAGACCTACCTCAAGTTGTGCTCCTTCTTTTCCTGGCTTGAGCCAGTCAAAGTTGTAGTATAGAATCTAGCCCTTCATCTTTTAAAAACTTGAGTTTTCCTTGAGTCGGAGCCCTTGGATTAGAGAAGACTGTTTTTGTGGGCCACTTGTAATGTTCAGGACTCTATGTAATCTGTGACTTTGAGATTGCAGTTCTCAATGCAGAACTGGGCTTTACAGTCTAAGAGTTGCTGCTTCATTGCCACCTATCTTATTGGATTCAAATTTACTTTTCCTGTTAAACCCAGGCATGTGTCTGCTTCATATGCCTGTCTGGATTCTCCATATCTCTGTTCCTGACAGCCTCTAAAATAAATTTCATATATGGTTAATGCCTAAGCCTGCAGCATAGTGAAAGCTGAAATAGTGGAGACATTGTAAGAATAAATTGAATTTAACATAAAAATAAGACCTTAACCATTGTATTAAGTGCATTACTCCATGTTATATGTAACTTAATATAAAGCTCTGTGATTCATTTAAATGAAACTGACACAAATTTTCAGACTGAGAAGCAGAAGGAGCCTTGTCATGTAACTGAAATCCTCCCATGAGGCAGGTAGTGATTTACATCCATCTCGAAGGAACCAGGGTCTATTGACCATTATGGAGAATGAAGGGAGATAAACGATAGGGGGCAGATGTACAGAGGGAGAAATAGTTGTACAGTTCTCTAAGTCATAAGTATGTTCTTAACTTGGGTTTACAATAGAGGAACTAAATTTGTGCTGCAGTGGGATAGTAGTTAAGGAAAAACAGTTTTTGAAAAGTATGCATCTCCAGTTGCTTACACCCCACCTCTCTTCTCAAAGAGCTGTAGGAATGATATATTTCATCACTTTTTGAAAAGTTTAGTGGCTGAACTAAACATTCTGGAGGCAATGCTTATAACAAGCTGAAACAACTTTTAATGAGTTTAATAGTTTGTTTTCTGTTTTCAACAGGAAAAAAAAATTATTCTTTGCCAACTTGAAACATTTTTGTTAAATCCAGAACAATGCTGTGTCAATTTCAAAACAAATATGCTATTTCAAAATAGAAAATCAGATTGTTCCTATTTTGAAAATATTGAAACTATTTCTTCTACAGAATGTCAAAATAAATTGTCATAATATTTAACCCTCCATGCTTTCCAAATTGGTGAATAATTTTGATGTCCCCACAAGTGTAATTTCCAGCAGATGTATTATTCATCCATTTCTTTGTAGTTTTAGTAATGCTTTGGAAATCCCTGCTGATAGTGACTCTGTAACTCAAAATTTCCCACTGTTTTCAGTAGTTTCAGTATCCTGTTCTCATGGATAATGACAGTAATACAAGCCTTTTTTTTTCTCTCCTCTTCATGAACTACATCAGCACAGTATAATAGTTATATAGACTCAAGTCTTTGGGAGCATGGAACACTGCAATGTGCTTTCTCAGCAGCACAGGATATCCTGACCACATCAAATTAATCATCTGTTTGCATTGGCTCCCCATTTTCATGCCCCTTCACAAAATGAAGGTGGAAAAGGTACACATCTGTAACTTACATACCTTCTTTGTTAGAAGTAGCAAACAAGCTCTTCACTTATACATAAACAAAAGTTATATTTGTGATGTTGTAGGCAGATTTTTGTTCTGCATAACTATAAATTTAACTGTGAAATGGGAATATTATGTTTCCAAAGACACAAGACTCTCTAGGAGATGAAGTTGTACTTTTGTACTTGACAATCCCTGAACGAAGTTGAAGATGGGACTTGTAAGGAAAGCAAGGCCTGAAGTTGTCTCCAGTGGGTTTCTTTCTTGGCACTATTGGGGTGGGGACTGGCCCAAGAACAGTTGTTCAGGAAGCTATGGTCCATAGCTAGGGCCAACAGCGTTGAAAACTTCTCTGTCCTCACAGCAGCTCAAGAAGGGCATCTCTTGAAAGCTTGGTGTGTCTCCAGGGCTGTGGGCAGATACTTTATGTCCAGACTCCTTTTTGGTTTGTGGTTTCTGTTGAGTGACACAGAACAACTGACTTCTCTTATATTAAAAGCTAGAGTGCTCCTGAGGCTTGCAAGCCTGAAAAGATAGAATCTGTTACTGATGTGGTATAATACTTTCTTCCAATTCAGTCTTTTTACTTGAAAAGGGTTGGGCATCTACTGGCTTCTAATATTTAGTATTTGAAGTCTGTCAAAGGGAATGAATGTCAGAAGTAACCTTGGAGTTACTTTAGAGAGACACCAGGACCTAGATCTATGATTAGGTTTTTATATATATCAGAGTTAAGGACTGGTTTCATGTTTGTGGTAAAAGAAACTTGGCTTAATGTTGACAATCATCTGTGGTATGAATACACACTGCAAATTATTAAGCAGAACAGTGTCCTAAATTTTCAATTGAAAATATGACTAATTTCCTAAATCTATTGTTTGTAGGAGAAAATTAGATGATGTATTTTTCATTTGCACTAACATACAGACTATGCATAATTGATGCAATTAATATACATAGATGAAAGGTAGACACATTTTGATACAAAGGCAGATGTGAATCAGTGATTTTCGGCCATAAAAGAATGTAATTAAGTAATCTTCTGCTCTGACCTACAGGAGAAACTGAACCTTGGCTGCAACAAACATGTAAATAGCAGCTCTGTATTTTGAGGAACAAAGGGTGATAGTTACGGCAAAGACAACATATTATCAGTGTCATCATCTGTCTGTAGTTAACAGCAGCTCTTTCCGAAGGGTCCCCAATGTTAGAATGTCACCAATGAAAAAAAACTAGAAAACACTGAACATTTGCTTTGTTCTCTTTGGAGTTGTTTTTGGTGGTGTTTTTTTGTGTGTGTGGGTTTCTTTTTTTTTTTTTTCACTGAAAGAGTTTTTCTATACTAATTTCAGGCTTCCATTTGCATAGGATCTGCTGATGTAATTTTAAATATAAGTGGCTCAGGTCCAGAGCCTGTCCAGGTTCCACATACCTCGGGCAAGGTCCCCTTGCCCCCAGGCTGGGATTCTCTGCAGAACACAATGCCCTCTGATGCACTAGTAGAGCCAAAAGACACGTTTGGTAGGTACGTATGGTTGGCTCACAAATACTTCTGAATAATTCTCCATCACTTCTCCTACCTTTTCTTTACATTTAACCAGGGTCACACTGGTCAGGATTTTAGCTGTGCAGGAGAGATTTCAAAACTGCTTGGCAACCCTAGGGCTAGGCTTTTCTGTTTGTGCTTAGCTGTTTTGAGAGTCTCCTGCAACTGGGAACTGATGTGCTCTAAGCAAGAAGCTTCATATTTATCCAAAAGACCCAGAAGTAACTTGGAAGCCTGGAAACACAGCAGCAGGGACACTGTCCTGAAAGAAGTTGCAAACCATAGCAGCTACTATCATTGCATCTTTTAGGGCTTCTGATCTACTGATCAGCAAAAAATTTTCTTTCTCCCATTGTCTTCCTTCTTGGCTTGTCTCTCATCAACCACCTCCTATCTTTGTTGGAATTCAGTGAAAGTAAGAAAATCTTGTTAAGTACTTGCTGATGCTCTCCATAGTTGCAGCAAAATGAAACCCCCATTCATCAACACATTATGACAGTGATATTTGATACAAGATTCATACTGGCTGATAATTTCACATAGTTATCAGGCTAGATTTTGTTTTTTCAAGTGCTATGAAGTTAGTCAAACTGAAAATAGACAAACAACACCTCTCCATTGTGTATGTGCTAATTTATAAGGTGAATTAACACTTACTTTCAACTTTTTTTTCCTACTTGCCAAGAAGAGAGTAGCAGAGAGGAAACCAGAGAGTGTATACTAATTAACGTGTTCTAATAATGGAGTGAGCCTGTCAGAGTCTCAAGCACAGAGGTTTAGATAACTATCAGTTTCTTCTGTAGTGATTATTCCACGTAGGTTGTTCTCTAACTTTTCCTTTTCACCAGGCTATCATGCAGAAGCAGAACCTGGTGCAAGGCTTGCTGAGCCCAGAGGATATATTTGGTGTGTGAGTGTATGTGGTGAGGGAGGGACTGCAGTGCTGTCCGGGGGGTACAGATATGGAGATTTTATCGTGATGGGGCTATGCAAGGAGTATTTACCGTGCTTTGCTGACCATCACAATTCAGAAAAAACTGCTAGCAATGATCAGGCCTGGCTAGATGCATGTTTGCTTCATAAAGAAGCAAGTGTTTCATTTATGGCAGTGTAGACTGCTTACATATGTAAGGGAGAACACATGCAATCAAATAACCAAATTTACTTTTTTAAAAACCTTTTAAAACATCAGAATATATATACCTTAGAGACCAGTTTTTGAAGTATGTTCACACTCTGTGGCTTCTACTTGCATAAAAGGTTGTGGCAAACATGGTTTCTATTATTTCAGATAAGACCAAGTCCTGAGACAAACTGTCTTAATCCTGAATTTAGTGTTTGTGATCAGCTGCTGCTGCACTAAGAGTGGAATTTTTTTGAATCATTACTTGACATTTCTAGCATAGCTGACTTTCAGAATATTTAGGGTCATTAAGATTGGACATCAAAAATCGTGAAATGAGGGTTGCTACTCCAAAAATAGGTGTTGGATTTTGTCCTTATTCCCATCAGCACAAACACCTGTTCTTTGTTTTTTCCCCAGCACCTTTTGAAGTAATAACCTTCAACAACTCTAGCTGTATCAGGCTATGGGCTACATTAGTGGCCTATTTTTCCTCAGAGATTTTAGGATTGTATTGCTGCTTCTTTTCTGAGAGCAGGTTGGGGACTGTATGTTGTCCCCAGCTTAGAGAAGGGAGATGGTCATCTTTAGCTTAAGCTCGGTAGGAAGGAAATACTGATTTATCATAATAATTTCGGCTTTGTCCTTGAGCAAACCACTCCTGCAAATGCCCAGTCTTATTGCAGTCTGTGAAATGGGCATAGTAATGCTTTCTTGTCTTTTTTTCTCTGCAGGAATTTTATATGAATTAATGTGTTAATGTTTTGCTGTTGTTTTGTAGATTAGACAATGTGTTTTTTCAGGTGTTACCTAGGAATACTAATTGCATGTGTATCTTTCCCTCAGTTGTCCTGAAGTAAAAACATGCTGAAAGTCAAATGATACTTTGGTTATATAAAGAAGATCACAGGGGATAAATGTGTGCTATCTAGTTGACATATATTAATCGGGTTTTAAATTATTTTTGGAAAAAAAAAGTTAAGTTAGTTCTCACATAGGCTTCTGCTATTCTCCCTCTAGTATGCTATGTCCTTTACGGACTGAACAGATACATCCATCAATATATGCATCCAATAAAAGAGGGCAACTGTATTTGGCTTCCTAAACAGTGATATCAACTGATATGTTGGCTACGTTTGTGTTCCAGTGGCACTGCTTTTGTTTCATGATGAACTGATTCACATCCATAAACATTCAGTAACAGATAACCATTGGTATGGTGATCTTCTCAGCAAGTTTCTACTTTCAGTAATAATATTGGACCTGAATACTGATAGAAGTCTTCATATCCCATCAGCAATTCTATAAACTACCCTGTTCTTATGGATTTTTATTTTTTTTTTTTAGGAAGAAATTACTTAAAAGAACTAAGATTACTTTGTGTCTCACATCCAGATTTAAGGGTTTACCAATCACGTGTTTGTTTTTAATTTAAAAATATCTTTGTTATCAAAAGAAAAAATGGGGAGGAACAAAATATAGATATACAACTTGGTTCTGAGTTGGAGTAAGTATCTAGTACTTGCAAGAAATTAGTTAGGAATAAGAAATACTATGTAAAATAATTCTATAAAAAAGTACAATTCTGGATAATGGAGAGAGAGATGCAAACAGAAAAATAGATATCTAGAATCTGTTTGTCCCTAATAAATAAATGTGAATAATAGTAATAAAACCAAGTTGACTGTATCCTGGAGATTCCTAAAGATCTGAGATATTTCATTAGCAAGAATGATTGCTTTTATAAGCTTGCTGAAGCTCTTATGTCACAGCCTTGCTGGAATTAAACTTAACACACAGTTCCCCCTCTCAAAAAAAAACAAAACCCCAAAAACCCACAACCAAAACAACAACAACAAAAAAACCCTACAAAAAATCCAACCAAACAAAAAACCCTCAAAAAACTGCTTCTGAGTATATTCTTTAATAACGTAGTATAACTTTTGCTTTATGGACAATCACACTTTCTACTGGCAAAGCTAGATTTGGAAGATCTAACATTGGAGTACTTAATTGTTAAAATTTTAGTACTAAGAATGTGAAATGGAATTAATTCAGCTGTTTTTCTTACTGTAGCCTTTACGGGGAAAAAAACACCCTATATGATCAGACCATCTGCTTGCCTACCAGGCAGCCTAGAATAAATATTGACCTTCTTGGACACTTTTGAAGAGATTTGGTAGACAAGGAAAGTTCTTCAGGTTTAAAGTTCCTACCAGTCTTACCACAATCAGCATTTGTGCAGTGGACAAACCCCAAATAAGTGTCCTTTAGCTCAGTGAGAGCTAAAGTTACCTCTTCTGCCTCCTGGTTCACTAAGCAGCACCTCTTTCCTGTCCCAGCAGTCAGCATAGATGTGGCCAGAGATATACCTGTTGAGTGTGAGGTCAAAGAAAAGCAGGAGCTAGTGGAGGATCTGTGGTTATTCATTTGGGGGCCTATGTAGAAATAGAGACCAATATAGGTTGGGTTGCAGGTATGCAATCAGTGCTTTATTAGTTGTGGTACTTCTGGAATTAATTTGTTGCTGAAATATATTGTTGTAAATTACATAGTACTGAATAACCATTAGGAAAAGAGTTCGTTACTGCATGATCTGAAAATGCAGTGAATTCTGGTTTAAGGAGGATATAAGAAAAGATAAAAGTGATATTTTTCTTTAATGCAACAGAATTAGAATTGCAAATAGAGTTCAGCTTTCGGTATTGTATTTGCACTCAAAGTGGATACTGATCTTGACTGCAAACAATTAACTTTTAAAAGAAGTTGGGGATTTCTTTCTTTTTATTGTTACAGTTACAGTTTAAAGACCTTAGTAAGGCCTGTTAGATCTGAAGGAGATAGGTTGCTGTACGTGCAGACTGACAGAAACTGAAGTCAAATAAAGTAACAACCTCGGCCAAAGTGAGGTGACAGATGGATGGTTTGGTTCAAAATAGAAAATATGACCTTGGTCATGCTGACTGTTCACAAATGGTATCTACCCACTATGGCATAATAAAATTAAAACATGATTTAATAAAGGAAGAGGTCTTGTGTCAGAGAATCCTAGTTAAGGATTTGGCTGAATTGCAGAGTGTAGTATCAACTGATGCTGAAAGTAGAATCTACCAGAAAACTTGCTGGAACACCCACCCACCCCACTACACTGAGCCCATACAGGACTTGGAGTTAAATTCCTCTGAGCTAATGAATTCTGAAAGTGATGAAATGCCTGTTGATTTGTTTGTTTTCTCTGAAGATGCGTTGTCTTCACATACTGTGTTATCTTGCCAAGTACCACAAACTAAATCTTTTGCCAGTTTTCTTGGAGTGTTTCCATTACTAGAGGAGGCTATGAAGCAAATTCACATTGACTGCCTGATCTAATGTGCTCCAGTAACATATCAGTGAAGTAAAACATTTTTACATTGAATGAAAATGAGCTAGACAGAGAACAGTGATGTGTAATGAACATGAGGGCATCTTTTATGGCACTGATAATGTCTTTGAAGCCTCTGTTATTTGGTTAGTTTAAAAATTTATATTTGAATGTGAATATAAAAAGTTGTGTGAATATACAATATATCCCACACTATCAATTCCACCTTTGAATTATGAATGTTTCTTGTTGCCATACCAACAGTTTCTTTGAAAGTTCAAATATGCTAAACGTGGCTGTCTTGGATGTGAAGCACATTTCCATTCAGTAGTTTTGGCTTCTGATTCACTTTTCATAAGATCATCTTCTTTGAAATCCTGTATTATAAAGGACAATACCACAATGTGAAAATAAACCGAGTCTTTCATATAGTAGGAATAGAGTAAGGAACAATTTGATATAATAAGTTGGAGCCTTTGGCTGTGACCACACTTTTTTTTTTTTAAATTTTTTAAATGAGGTTTCCCCTGCATTTAAAACGAAAGCTTTCATGTTAACTTCAAATAACTTATTCTTCCTTGTCAACCTGTGGGTTTCCTTTTTATAGGGATTGCATCTTCTTAAGCTTTCCTGCATTTGTGCAGCATGTAATGGAAAAGATGCTTCTTTGCTTAGCAACCTCATGGATATACAAATCACAGCTTCCCTTTTTGGTTCCCGTGGCATCTATGGAACATTGATAAATATTTTAATCACAGGCCTAGCCAAGTATGGGCTTGCTTTAAAATTTTATATGTACACAATGAAAATAGAGATGGGCATAGATGGAGTGTGATGCAAACAGCAGGAAGGAAGTACACGTATCTAGAAAAAGTCACATGATGGTGTTAACAATTTATAGCAATCAAGATAAAAAAAGTCTTGCATGAAAAATCATAGATCTTACCTATCACACTGTAGAACAAAAAAATATATGCCATTTAGGTGATGTCTTGCAGTGAAATGAATTGTTTTGTGTTTGTGGTAACTATACAGGACAAATAGAAGATTAGAAGAGCAAGTCATCTTAGAGATTTCTAAAGCCAGGGTTCAAAATCCTTCTTTAGAGATTTCCTTTGGGATTTGGTCTGTTAGATTGTTCAGCTCTGCAGGTGGACCAGAAAGAGTGAGGGAAAGACTGGTGTGTGTTTGTACATATTATACATGTGCAACTTGCTACTCTGAAGTATAATATAGATAATGAGGCATACAAATATATATTTGTGCGTATATCATTAAGCAGGTGTGACTCACCTAATTTCCTTAATCTTGTATGGATGCACAACCTTAATAGATTTCAAGCATGTTATTCTGTCAGCTTTATCTCACATAAGGTGTTCAGAGGTAGATTCCAGATATACTTCTGCTGTAGAAATCTGTCACTGAATTTTTTCTGTCTTTATCCTTTCAGATGACATAGGTAATCCTGTAGCCTGGTCAAAATTTGGTGGTGTTACTGATTGTAACAGGCCATGGGCTTTTTGCTAGGCTTTGCATTGGCCTTCCTGGAGATTAGTTTTAGTTGCAGCACCAATTATCTAATGACCAGGTGACTATTACCTCCTTTGTTTAACTCTCTATGATTGTGTGGCTGTTATGCTTATCATTATTTCTTCAACTAGTAGATAATGAAAAGTTCTTACTGTGTGTGAAATGATCTACCTGTAATTCTATAATAACCTGCAGCATGAAACAGTGAAGGTATGAGGTGACAGAGGTCTTAAAAGCACAGGCATAGATTGATACTGGAAGATCCAGGGCTATAACCAACTGACCAGAGGCCAGCAAAGGAATGTGGCCTTGGGAGGTTGCCCTCTCACTGCCACCCCCTCCCAGGCTTTTGACCTTAAGGTGGGCAAAACTTCAAAGGCAGGCACGAAAGTTTGAATATATATAATCTAAACTGTATATATATCTGTACATATATCTATATGTAATATATTATAGTGCATTTTACACTATAATATGTATGTATTAAATGTTATTATCTTTGTGGCTAGATTAAAAATAATGGATCAGGCTGTTAAGACTAATTCAACTGATGATAAATTCTTGCGTTTGCATTTAAGGTGTGTTGCTTTTGTCCATAACAACATTTTATGTAAATGATGGGAACGAACAGATTCTGTAACTTGGAAATAACAAATGGGCAACACACGTCTACAGTGAACATGATGGAACTGCTGCCGTGCTCTGTGTCTGAACACTTTTAATAGCAAAAGCTAAATGCCGCAATTAAGGTCACAGCTCAAAGGTGCATTGTATTTGGGTAGGATCCGGGTGACTTCAGTTGAGATCTCTATGGACACAGGTAATCTCATGCACAATTCACTTCTGGTTCAGTTAAATAACCTCTGTTATAAATAAATTACCTGCACAAGCCTTTATAAATAAAAGATTTTTAATGTTAAATAAATCATGTGAACAAATTAAAAAAAAAAAGGAATATTGCGATTTGGATGGTTTTAATTAAACTAGAGAGGAAGCGTGTTTTGAAAAAGGATTTTGAAGGGAAAATAAATTATTTTTCACTGTGTTTTGCTAAGCCATTCTGTGCCATTCTTTTTTTGAGGTAGTATTGCTTAAATGCCATAGTAAATGCAAAGATACGCAGGGATGGCATCACTGCAATCTCATATGAGGTGGCATTTTCTCTAAATCCTTCTTTGATAGGCACTTAGAATTTCCAAAAATGTCTTCCATTTGACTAAATTTCTCACTTTTGGTGTCTAACCAAAACTGCTTCAATTTTTAATTTTCATCATAGGAAACTCTGTTAGAATATTAGCCAACATTTACTTGTATTAATGTAAAAAATTGAAAATTAAATTGCACAGTATATCTCTTACTCATCCAGCTGACGCTTCATTACTGAAGTTGGTGTGATGACTTAGGTAGAAACATTCATGTAATTGTTCACCAGTGCAAGAATAAAATATTATAACTAATAGAATATAGGATATTTTTCTTTGCATTTATTTGAATAAAAATTCATATCTAATCTCCTTAAGCAAGGGAAATAATTATCTGATTTGTTTTACAGAATGACTTAAATCTTGGTAGTCCTTAATAAACCATTAAGGACACATGTATGCAAATCATACTGTAATATGCTTTTTCAATTTGAAAATACAGATAAGCTGCTTTCTAGTAGCTCAGGGATTAAAGAAATGTGATGCTTCTTGTTCAGTCTCAAACGTGAGTGTTTAAACCTGGTAATACAAAAGAAAATGTAGCCTTTCCTTTTTGATGTTTCTGAGTTAAATAAAGATAGTGCAGGTGTGCTATGTTGGTTGTCGCTTATAATTATTGAGTGTTTCCTGTGGGTTAAGAATCCATTTCTGGAATAGACTAAAGACAATGTCTGCATTGGAACTGTATTCTTCCTCAAAAAAGAAACATGCAGTTGGCAAATTGTTTAACATTTGTTTTAGGAAAATAGTGAATTTGAATATTGTCATGACATACAAGTTTGAAATGCATAGTGCTTGATTTTCTACTGCTGTTCCTTTTTAAACTGAACTGTGGAGGTAAATGAATATTCTTTAGGTTGAACTAAGCTGGTCAGAGCTGTTAGAGGGGAGTGTAAGGAGGAGAAGGTTCTCCAGTATCTCATTCATTGCATGACAAAAGTTTCTTTAAGAGCACAGTCAGGTTAGGCGCTTTGCCCATTAAGGCTACCCTTGACATTAAGTCCAGTCCTTTGTAGGAGGCTGTGCCAAGGCCCTCCTTTTACAGGCTTTTGAGTATGACCACTCACCTGGAGTTCCATACACTCAAACACAAGGTTTGCTTTTCCAGGTGAAAACATAATGCATTAATGTGTAAGGGAGGAATAATACCCAAGCATGGCACGTCTATTTGCTCTTATCACCTGTCTTCTCCCTTTATTATGTTATTTTCATATGAAATGATTAAAACCTATTTTTCAGATATATGGTTGAGATGTATCTACAGACTAAGACACCTAAATTGTGCCTTGGTGTAGGTGTCTAGGTGAATGTCATATGACCAAGATCCCATTATAGTTACTGGAGAACAAGTCGACACACCCTAAAAGTCAGTTTAGTCTCCCTGAAGAAGACATGTGCTGCATGGCCATCTGAACCACGCCTAGTCTCTGCCTGCAGATTAAATTTTCATCGACTGCAATGGTAATTTAGACACCCAGCTGACATACCAGCATATAAGTAAACGTTCCTCCATGTACTCACATAAATAAAGGTTTCATACTATGAGATCAAATCACAACCAGTATATCTATTTTCAGATTGTGTGCCATCCAGTACAATGTGTGCAGTTAAAGTTGCACTGGTTTTAATGTTTCTGAAAGATTTTTGGAGATACAGACAGTGGTGAAATGACACTTTTAGATCTTCTATGAAGTTGTGGACTCTTAGTTTCTCTTTTCAAAACAACTTTAAATATTTAAATAGCTGCTTACTACAAAATACTAAATGAAAGTGAAACTATTACTTTTGTATAACATTATTTTCCTCAAAAGCTAAATTTTCAAATTTTTTTTTTCCACAGAGAACTTTTGTATTTCTAAGCTTCAAACATATATAGATCAAAACTAAATTCTGAAATAATCTCACAACTGTGGTGACAATTTTTATACTGAAACTTGAAAGCATAAAAGTGTGCTTCCACTTATAACTGTATCTTAAGAGGCCAACCCATATATTGCAGTTCCTTTGTTGTGTCTTCTCTCCTGAACTGCAAATATCAAATGTTGCATACTCAAAATATGTGGCATGCTTAGAGAGTACAGCTCCAGAGAATATGTAATGTGAGCTTTAGAGAAATTTAGGATGTAGTGGCAGAATTAAAGGGTCTCTTAGGTATTTTCCCTTTCATGTGAGATTTAAACAGGAGTAAGTCCATCTGAGTGTTTCCTTGTTGGCTTGGGGTTCTGTTTTAGTTTTGTAAGCAATGGGAAAGTATGCATGCAGCCAATAGCATCTAAATGTAAATGCAATTGAGAGGTTTGAAAGCATGACTTAGACTTTTTAATTTAAGCCAGAGAGAGGGTGCCCGCATGTAAAAGTGCTCTGCTTACTTACAATACAAGAGTAAGTCCTTACCTAGTTGGCATCAAAACCTGTTTATATGGGTTGAACTTCAGGAAAAAATGATCTTTTAGTAGTGATCTTATCAAATACACTTGTCTTAGGATATAGATAACTGACTCCAATACTTCTATTCTCCAGAAGGTAAAAGGTATTAAGAGTTTACACTTTGTCTGAGAAGCCATTTATCAAAACTAGAAACAAGCAGATCTGGCCTGTGAAAAATCCAGTTGTGTTTCTATAGCAACTGCAGTGGTCCAGTAATGATGTCATGACTGAACAACCAGCTAAAATGCATATTACCTTATTGCAAGTACTGAATACAAATAAATGTTGAGTCATCTAATTGCTAGTATGAATAATATTCCCACCTTTTATAACAATTTACTACAAAGAAGAAAGAGACTCATAGCTGACTGGTCAAAATAGTAACCACATGCAATAATTTGAAAGAAGGAAAAATGTCTTTGTTGCCAAATTCCATTCTTTTCAAGCACGTACAATCAAAATAATTACCGAAAATATTTTCTATGTTTGTAGTTAACTTGAAAAACTTTCTATGGTGTGAGATATACATTCTGGGAGATATTTGTACTTCTTTTGCTGAAAATAATTATTCAAACTGATTCATTGGCACACCAGTACCTGGCTGTCTCTGTAGAGTGGAGCTCTCTGAATGATGTGCAAAACCAACCCCAAATACAACAATTGCTGCTTGATATTCTCCTTTGCCAGCTACCCTTGAAAGGAAGGACTTGATTTATCTCCAAATTTTGGAAGCAGTTGTTTTCTTATGGGAGGCGGAACTATCATTTTCCTTTAATTGGTCTCCATAAATCAGCTGACAAGTGCAAAGAATCGGTCAAAACTTAGAACAATGTTTATCATGCTTTATTAATTTATTATCAAGATGATTGAATGTTTTCCTGCTGATTTTTGTATAGAAGACCTCAAACCTTCTGGTAGAAATACTTCCTTCTAGTTAGCTAATATAGAAAGAACAGTCAGAAAAATTGGCTGCATTGTAGAGGAATCAGTAGAGGAACTGGGTCTAACATGATTAAATTAACTAGTAAGGTTACGTTGTAGAGTTTTGGTTGAGCACAGAAAAGGAAAAGTCAAGCAGCAGCTGGATCAAGACTTGAGCTCTGTGAGCAGATGTGAACTGAATCCTTAGAAATGTTGTGTAAACAGTAAAATAAAAGGGAGAGTTGAAAATGAATGTAGATCAGTGACTGGGACAGCAAAGAAGTGTTGAATTACTAGACATCTTGTGTCTTCAAAATCTTAACGTTAAGCTTGCTTTAGTCTTTCAAAGTCACAAGAACTGCTGCTGACAGCATGTCCCTGACTGAACCTCTGAAAGAAACGCTGTTGGTGTTTCATCCATTACAGTACATCTCAGGTCTTCTACCTCCTCTCACATAGCTTTTATTTGAAACAGTGTGTTTTCCCTAGATGAAATTCATTACACCTGCTCTTACCTTAATCTGAAAATGAGAGTCTTATTATTTCTAGTACTGACATCTTAATTTAGTCCTCAAAATTGCTGAAGCAAGTTAAACAAGCATTTCTTTAGCCAAGCATCAGAGCCGTCTTTTAGAAGAGTGAGCTTCAGGTTGAAGCTCATCATATCTTAGGTATTAGATAGCCATAGTGTAAATTGTCTGTATTGGTTTTACAGTTTCAGCTAAAGCTATCGTCTGTCATTTAGCAGATGCTTTATGCATTTGTCTCCATGGGATATCAGGGGAAGTACTGATATATGTTTTCCCTCATTGCTGATACCTATGCTCAGGATGAAACTTTGTCTCTCTTTGAGTGGCATGTTCATGGAGTTACGGAATGGTCAGAATTGGAAGGGACCTCTAGAGATCACCTAGTCCAATTCCCCTGCTAAAGCAGGATTTCCTAGAGCACTTTTTGCAAGTTCCTTTCTACTGCTTGATATCAACACATTTTTCAACTACAATTTCTGTTTAGTGTATTTTATGTGTATATATTGGTTTGTTCTTTAGCCTTTCCAGGTGATTCTAACATCTTTTAGTCTAGCTGTTCATATACAATTATTTATTCATTTCTCAAAATGAATCCAGTATGTGTTTGTTGGTTTCCCTCCATCCCTCCCATTCTCCCCATTGTTTTCTAGTTCTTCGGTCTTTTACTGAAGGCAGAGGTCAGAAAAACATTAGGCATAATTTATTTATTCTCCTTTACCATTTAAACAATGGTCTTTAATCTTAATGTAAATTGACCCGTACAATATTTTTTCTCTTTTTTATTATTATTATTTTAAGTTTTATCCCTTCGTACCTGCACTGTTCTTTATATTTCCATATTTGACATGTGCCTTTTATCTGCATCTTTTGCTCAGTTTTTCTTGTTATGGAAGAGTTGTGGGGTTTTTACTGTTTTCGACAGCACCAGAAGGTTGTGTCATTCTGCATTTAGCACTGTCTCAGTAAATGGCACTTTTCACACTCTGCACTTTTTACGCTCTCTTATACATTACGTTATCTTATGAATCTGTTCCTGGAGTTGATTGAGGCTCATTCAATGAGAGCAGCAGCCTTCATTTCATCTATTGTGTTGTGATAGTGCGCTATGATGAGTTCATGAGCCTTGGACCCAAATTTGTCTCTCTGCAATCTCAAACAATTCTTCATTGTTGGCTGGAAAATATCTTTAAAGTGTCATTTGCTGAGTGACTTTGTCCACCTTCCCAAGTAAAGAATGCTATCAGTTATCTGTGCCTCAGCCTCCACCTTTGGATCAACCGGTTACTAGTTGGTAGGCTTTATGTGTATTCTTCCAGTTACTTTTATATCCACCCAAAATATTGGATGTGTGTTCTTGAATTTTACATACCATTCTCAGCCTAGCCGGAAATAGGAATTGGCTGTTGCTGTGCGTTTCGCAGATCATTCCTGTATATCTTACAGATTTGAAACTCAGCCGTACAACATCTTGATTATAAATAGTAAAAACAAAAAAAAATTGACTTTTTTTATTAGTAGTTGTTTTTAAGTTTCACTTGTATCATAGTGTCCATATGCATAGGTGTATTTGTTTTACAGGATATAATAACACGGAGTGAGAAATATCTCCTTCGTCTCTGGAATACGTTTTTCAGAATATTGTCAAACCTGTCTTCATTAGAAACTGTAGATGGGATAAAACTGATCAGATGTCACCTGTCATAGTAGTTGAAATGAATGATAGTTTCCTTTCTCTACAATATACAAACAAAACAAAAATCCCTAATTTTGAACAGACTATTATACTGCCTTTAAATAGTGTTCAGTAAATATTCCAACTTGTCAGCGCAGAAGCGTTAGTGTGTTATGTTCCTGTGTGTCAATAACATTTATTCTAATCTAACATAATTTGATAGTTCCATGAGCCTTGACAAAGTGTCAGTCAGTGCCTGTTCTGTATTCTCATGTAAATGCTCCTGTCAGCAGGAGAAATTCTTCAAAGGAGAAGGCAGAATCAGGATGCTCTTGAATGGCTTATCCTGAAAAGGCAACAGGTACAGTTAAGAAAAGTATGGTTCCTTTGCTGTGTCACCTAATAACATTTCCAACAATTAGCTTTACAATGAAGATCTAAAAGAGGAGAAATTCTGTTTCTCTGAGCACTTTAGCAGCCCCTTTTTCCAGGGAGGAGTAGGAAATGAGCAGCAATTGTTTTCTGTGTAAGATGCTTCAGGTTAATCAAAGGCCCTTGCTTTGCCAAGTATGTTTTCATTCCTTTCCTTTTTTTTTCTCCTCTGCAGTACAGAATTTAAATGACCAATATCGGTGCTCTGAATCTGGCCCTTGCTATAATGCACGTGGGTTATAAAAGACTCAATGCTAAAAAGATGCATATTTACTCTAATTCCAGCTCTGGTAACTTGTTCAAGCTGATTCTGGCAATTATTGCAGTCTGAAATAGAAATTCCTTTCCGAAAAAGTAACCGCTGTGCATATTATGCTTTTCCTAACATTATTGACAGTTTTATGGACAAAAAACATGTCAGGTGCCCGATACCTGATTGATTGACACTAGGGTCACACTGATGAAACCTTTCTGGCTTTACTCGAGTCATGAGTTGCACAAAAGGAAAAGCAGCTCATTACTTCTCAGCACAGTCCCTCATGCACCTCCCTTGCATATTGCTTTAGATTAAGACAAAATTGGATCGAAATGTCCTTGCAACTTTACCACTGCTGTGTCTAGAGGCCTGGCAGCTGGCCAGCTGCTCAGTTGCCCATCTGATGTGTATGCACCACTACATTTTCCTAATGTCTGGTACAATCATTAAGTTTTTACAAAACACCCCAACAAATTAAAAGTTGGCTGTGATGATTCTGCACTATTAACAGTGGCTATAAAAAGCTTTTCTACTGATACTACTGATGGCTCTCACTGGTGGGGCAATGACAAAATTGTATAGGATTACAGCTGTATAACTCCATACCTCTACCTTTGTTCTTATGCTTTGTCTTGCAGTCACATAAAACATTTTTCTGTAGCGAGAGATACAAAAAATAATTTCTGGATTACAAGCTTTAAAAAAAGAAAATCCCACTTTTCTGTAATAAAATCACATGTTTTACAGGAGTGTGTCTTTTGTGGTGCTATTGGTCATTGTTTACATTTTTCACACAAAATGTGAAGACAAATCTCTAGGGCTGTTCTTTTAAGAACTTTTTTTTTTAATGTTTATCAAATAATGTGTTTTTTTCTTTTACTGTTGGAACCAGTTCAGGAAAAGCATTTCAGACAATCCATTTTCTGAAGTGAGTGCATCTTAGTTCCCTTTTGAAGAAGCAAATTTTATCCTAAAATGTCACCTCAAAATGCGACTTGAGAATATAATATAGGAATCAGACTCTGCAAAGTCTGCAAAATGTTTAAGTCATTATAGTTAGAATTGCATTCTTACACAGGAAAAGTTAATTTTTATATAACTAAAAAAAAGAGATAAATATAAATTGACCTGTGCTGCTGTGGTTCAGCTTTGGACTTGAAAGAAATATGTCCATCACTTGAATACAGATTTTCTCTGGTGCAACACTATTGGTATGCTTAATGATGCAAAGTGCTCAGACCTAATTGATGACTCTTGGCCTCTGTATTGATTTATACCTATGCCTTTCTTTTTGCTAGATAGCAGATATTAAAATTCACTGTGCACAAAGCTTTCCAGGTAGATTAAATGAAATCCGCTAACCTTAGTCATACAGTGGTTTCAAGTGACTTTTAATCTTTCAGAAGACTAGCTGAGCTAGTCATCGTGTTTTGACTTGGGAACTTTCACTGTCTGCAGGGTATTCTTGACAGAAGCCTGATTACTTTTAACCTCTAATCATCAGCCAGTATTAGAAGAATATTAAACAGCTATTCCATCCTCATGCTAGTATATTTAAGAGCCATAGACTGCAATTTTTAAGGTTTGTAATGTATTTACTCAAACATAAAAATTAATTTTTATCGGCAACTCTCCACCTTTCTATTTGTTCTGCAGACAAATTCAGATAGTTGACTCTTACTTGCTCAGAGGAGACATGTATATATATTTATATAAAAAATATATATATATGTACATATCCCTGAGTTGAAGACCAGTTGAGGACATATGGGTACCTTAAGTGCTTTCTTCTGAAACGTCAGCTTCTATAGTCTGAATTGGACCTCTGCCCTACATAGATTGTCCTCCAAGAGAAGCACATTTTGTCATGCCAAGTTGCAACACAAACTGTACATATATATAAAAAAATCTTCAAATACATTATTTGAATCACTTTATGGTCCCTTCAGCGAGCCTGTTTACTGCAAGCTGTCTTTTTGCACAGTGAAGTAATAGCTGATATTACTGGTGCAATGATGCAACATAATATTTCTTTTCTGAGCAAAGCTGAGCCATGCAGAATTCACCTTAGGCAGTTTTAAGAGGTCACCTACTTGCTAAGGAGGAAAAGGGAGGCAGATGGAAGTGGTGGAACCTACAAACATGACATCTTTTTCTTGAGCACTTATTGCTAGTGTGTCTTTCTGGGCTTCAGCTTCATGTGACATTTTGTTGGGCATAACCCAAGCACAAGGAATAGGACAAAGATTCAGGTTTCACAAACTCTCCAGCAGTGATGCAGCAATGATGAAAGAATGATGCAATAGCAGAGTGTTTTCAAGCCCAGTATTGGTGCCGCAATATTTTATCCACCAAGAAAGTTTGCTTTCCACAAACCAAGTATTGGTTGGGGTTCCTACCAAATAGTCGCTAAGGTGCAGTTCCAACAATAATACTAGCAACATTGATACCAGTGACTCAAAATTCATTTTTCATCTGTCCAAATAGTGATGGTGTCAGGCCAGATGCAAACCATAAATGATAAGATGTATCACTGTCCTCCTCCTCTAGGGTTCAGCAAGTTATTAGCAGTGAATAACGCACAGAGGAGAGCAGGTTTCAGTCAACCCACAATTAACTTGGGTTTGATTTTAAGTTGGGCAGCTAAACTTTGTTGAGAATTTCATGCTGAATACAGCATGAAAGTGGGAGTTTCATTGGGGAGTTAGATACCATTGCTAAAGCTAGCCACTTATAAGACTTTTTATAATCCAGTCATCAGATTGGTCATCTGTGGTTAATCAGACTGCTCCACAAATGTTAGAGGAAAGATGTGAACTGAAGCCACTCTTCTTGTACTAGGGCATTTTGCTCCTGTTGGTGATGAAATCTGTCAGTGTAAAAGCCTGGATGCTGTGAACTCCAGGGACTTTATAGAAACACCTTAATAAATAAATAAATAATAATAAAGTCCAGCTTTGATTACCAGGCTTAACAGCAAATCTTGTTTACTCAGTGAGCATTTACTTTTAATGTTTAGCTGAACATTATAAGCAATGCAAGTTAAAAAAATAAAAAGAAAAACCAGCTAGTATGGTAATGAAATTTCTTTCTGTATATGACAGCATCCGAAACACCACTTAAGATTCCTGCTCTGAATTGAGAGAAGTGATGTTCTGAATATAAGTATTCCGATGGCATGTAAGTGTTCTAATCATATAGAAGCATGTAATGCTACCTAAGTCCTCTTCTGCATCTAACATTTTGCTTTTATTAAGGAGATCCAGAATCAAGTAGGGATTTACTCAAAAAAAATCATCTTAAGTTTTATGATATTCATGAGAAGATTTCTTTTTTTTTTTTGCTTTAAAATTAAGTACAATTAGGACACATCCTTGACAGTCACTGCTTGCTAAAGTAAGAAGCTATGTGACCTCCAAGGAATTAATATTTATAGAAAGGCCAAAGATGACAAAAAATGAATTGAGATGACAGATGATTTTTAATATAAATATTTTAAAGTATGCTAACATTTGCATATCTCCCCTGTATATCTAGAACATCACCTATGCAAAAATTTATGTACAATCTCTTGGTTATTTTAATGAGATGCTGGAAAACAGAGTTATCCATATATTACACTTTAAATCAAGCCAGGAACTGCTACTGCTGTTGTCAGACTGTGGCTTGAGGCCATAGGTGGATACTGGGATTTGATAAAAAACTGGCAACTGCTGCTCATTTAAATGCATTACTTGCATACTGTTTGTGTGTGCTGTGGCAGGGTTAGGACCCTCTACATAGTGATGCTTGGAGGAGGGAAGGATTAAAAGTGCTTTCTAGTCTGCTTTCACTTAGGATATTTTTATTGTATAGAAACAGAAGTGTAAATAAGGAGTGGATACAAAGAACATGTGAAAAGATGTGAAAGCTTTCCAGATGGGCGGATGTCCTCGTTTGGGAGCCCAGTGATCCTGTCTCTTGTAATGCTGCTGTAGAGATCACCTGTGTTGGGGCACTTGGGATCAGGATGACTGAATTCTGCTCTGCAGCCGCCCTGTGAGCTCTGTGGGCTGGTTGTTTGAGTGGTGCTGAGCACACCACCCTCTCACAGTCTCTTCTAAGATGAGGACTGAACAACTGATTGGGGTAGGGTGGGGAGTTACAGCTTTATTCTGCAGCAGCTGCTGACAAACACTTTTACAAAAGAAAATTTTGAGCTGGTTTGACCTAGGTCTCTAAAAGCGCTTTTTTTTTTTTTTTTTTAAATTTTATTTTTTCCCCCTGTGAGATGCATTGTCTTGTGTGTAATTTATTTTTCTGAGTTGGTATGAGATGTCAGTTCCACTTGACTGCGCTGCTTGTAGAAAACAACTTCTTTGCTGCAGGTTCTCTGTTGGAAATCATATGGCGGTAACAGGGAAGACCTTGCACATCACCACTGTGTGTGCATAATGCAGCCATTTACAGTATTAGCTGGTGAAGTAATTACCTTTTCCTTTTTATTTTCTTACTCCCAATTTTTTCTTCTTTTATGGTTTTGTTTTAAACTGAAAGAAATAACAGCTTGTCTCTTTGAGAGCAAATAACACTCTTTAAAAACAGTTGCCAAGCAACCTACATTTACAGTTTTGGTAGGCTGTTGCATGTGCACTAAGCTCTGAACAGCAATGAACCCTCCCCTTCCATCCCCCAAAATAAAACAAAGTTGAAATAACAGGGATACAAAAGACGAGCCGTTCTAGAGCTGAACACATTTTTAGTACTGCAGAGCGTCTCTTTTACAGTGATATTTGGAGTGAATCAGCCTTGTAATGTTGTGGAACAACACACTCAGGTCAATGAAGAAGGATTATTTTTTCATCCTAAATTCACTTGTTTACCACAAGTTTGAGAGTGGAATCAGCAATACTGTTGATGTTTTCTCAGTCAAACACACAGAAGATAAAAGTTGCATACCAATCCCCAAGAAAGGCTGTGAATCATGACTCCTCCTGGGAGGTGTAAGTGCTTGTAGACTCCAAGCAGCTCTCAGTGTTTGGGCTTGTATCTCTGGGTCACACATTTTTCCCCAACAGCCAATTTGAGGACCTTGCATGCTCTAGGGCACTGGGACCTGGCTGGGAGCCATCTGTGGTAGGGAACTTCTTCTCCTACTGTTCCATGGAGACATTGGCATGCTAAGTTTTTTTTAGTGGAGCGCTGGATGGAAATATGAATAGATGGGAAGTGATTAATGTGAGAAAAATGTCCAATTATGACATTGCCAACAAACCCATGTACTCCAACACAGAAATTGTTAACTTAAATGTGTACGTACACAAAAAATTCTTATGTCTGGTCTTGTAATTGTAGAGATTCAACTCTCTGCATTGCAGAAACATCAGAATACGAGCAAGAAATGTTAGTATGTGTGGTTTTGATTTTCCAAAGGGCAGAGAAGAAGGAATAAGGATAGCTGTTAAGGTCCATCCTAAGTCTTTTCACCACTACAGAGCTGGACACAAGCAGGATATTCACCTGAGCCCTGCAGCTTGAAGGCACTCTGGCATTTTGGAGTTCAGGTGGAGCTTTAAGTGTCCGTGCAGAGTGAAATAAGCCGTGCAGAGTGAAAGAGCCTGTACAGTTTCTTCTGTGTGAATTGTGACATTTTGTGTAGCTGTATCATATGCCTTTAGATTTTGTCATTGAGTGTCATTTTCCTTCTTTGTTTTCTCTTTTTAAATTGCTGTATAGTGTATCTGGGTCCAACTAAAACAGTCTCTTGTATTCTAGAAATACATTTCAGTTGGGAGGGAGTTTAGTTCCTGACAAGTTCTTAGCCATTCTGGACTGACTTAGCAGTGAGCTGTTCAAAGCTGTTTTCAAGGCCTTGAGGTCTCAAACTCAGAAAAAGCACAATGAAATATAAAGATTGTAGAGGACTAAAAAGTTCTTGCTTGCTCTGGCTTTTGAGTGCTCTTCATCAATGTCAACACTATTCTTTGTTGAACATCGCCTTTCTTAATTTTATTATCAGTCCCCTCTGCTCTCTTTTCCACAAGAGGAAGACACACAGAACCACACAGATTGTAGTTCTTCATTGGATTGCTTTTGCCACGTGGCTTGGCATTGAAGCTGAGGCTTGCAGCCTCCATTTGGCATATTTTAAGACCAGCTATACCTTAGGCCAGAGGGACCAGATGGACATAGCTCATTGCCCTTCTTTCTTTTGACACAGGTTTTTGTCTTTAAAATACAAGAAGCAAAAGCACGTTGCTGGCTTGGTGCCTCTTTGTAATTCTGTCAAGAGGCCTGAAGATTGTTGTTTTTGCAGTCACTTCAAGGTGAACTGCATTTTGCCCAAAGCCCTCAAGCCTGTCATTGATGACTTCTCCAAATGACTTCTCCTACGTGTGACAAATTACAATGGGGACAGATCCAGATGTGAAACTGATATATTTGCGCTCACATGGTGATCTGTCTGCAAAGCTCCCTTGGAGCACCCAGAAGGCACTGTCCTAGCATTCCTCCTGGCGTCAGCGCTGCAAAAGCAATTTAAGAGACTGTACCCTGCATTCTTCATAATATCTGTAGGCTTAGGCTGCTTTCTGCTTAGTGGAAAAAGGAGGACATGAAATAGTAACCAAAGACTGAATTTGTTTTTGTCTAAGAACTTTTCAGAAAAAAATAGTGGAATATTCATAGTTAAAGAGGGGACTAAGAAAGACAATAAATTCAGAATTAGCACAGAATCACAGGGTGGATGAGGTTGGAAGGGATGTCTGAAGGTCATCTGATCCAAGCCCTCCGCTTGAGCAGGGACACTTAGGGCTGGTTTCCCATCACTGCATCCAGACAGCTTTTGAGTATCTCAATGACGGAGACTCCAGAACCTCCCTGGGCAACCTGTGCCAGTACGTGGTCAACCTTATACAGCACAACTACATATTACAGTGATTAAGGGGACAACTCAGTGATCAGTTTGTTAAAAACTGTTGAATGAGACCTTTGACAATTATACAGTATTACTAATGCAAAGGTTTGGAAGTAGAGACAGCCTCTCAGAATTTCTTGTATCAATAATTTAATTTCTTCCTGTGTGTTATAACAACACTTATTAAAAATAAAGACCTTCTGGGAAATTAAGTCACATAGTTAAAACAAATAAATTAGTATTAGTTTTTTAAAAACATATTTCATCTTTGTCTATAGCACTAAGTGTTCTATAATGATGTGTTCACAGGAAGCTCAAAATAAATTAAGTAATGTTTTGGATATTTTTTTAAAGACTTTCAGTGTTGCCAGTTCTATGTTAAAAATAATCTGTGCATATGGAGCTTTGTCTGTCGTTTTGAGGGTTAAATCAAATGTTATTTTCTAATTTTCCAGCCACTGAGACTGATTTTATCCCAGTTAGGCTTTCTACAATTCCAGTAAGGCTTCCATAATTACTGGAGTATTCCCGCTGCCCTCAGTGGTGCTTGCAAACACCTAGATACTGCTCTGGAGAACTGAGCCTGAACGTTGAATGGCTGCACTTTTGCTATTAAGGATATTAAGGTAAACTAAGGTTTTCCCCTCTGCTGTGAGTATAATATTGGCTAGGAAATCTCATCTCTTAATGACTTTTCAGCTGTACCTGCAGACTGCAAAACTGATAATTAACTCTATTCAAGCTTTCAGGGGTAAGAGGGTAATCATAGGAATTGTGTCCTTTGCAAAGCCTGCAGACTGTTCCTTGTTTTGCAAACAATGAAGCGCACTGTTCTGATGTATAGATGCAATCTACTAATCTTAAAAAAATTTTCTTGTCAACATTACAACAATATTTTGTACACATTTCACGCAAAGTTACCCCTCTGTTCTGTGGAAGGAGAAACAGCAATTGTAGATACTCACACAGCAACATAAGATGAGATGCTGGTGGGGTTTTCTTCTGGCTGCTGGTAAATGCTTATTGTACAGGCCCCTTGTGTCTCACTTAGATGCAACTGTCATCCCAGTTTCTTCTACCACAAGCAAGAGACGCGAGAAGATGAGGTCATGTGGTTTGCTTTAAGTAGTTATGGACCTTAGCTGTTTTAAAATGTTGTGGGTTTTTGGTTTGGTTGGGGTCTTTTTGGTCCCTACCCCCAGCCTATTTCAGTTGTTCCAAATACTATGTTAGGGTATTGTAGCAGTATCAGGCAACCTGCATTTCTGTGTATTATTTACTACTGCAACTACTTCTGCAGCTGACATACCATCAAAACACAATCAAAATGCTAACAATTCAAAATGAAGTGCTATAGAACTAAAAAGGAGACATTGAAGTGCTGACATGGATTTTAGGGGTCTGGAAACTGTTTCACTGGAAAGTTTTTTAGCATGAAAAGAGATGAAACTGACCTTTGGTTTGTGCTGCGACTGATTTTTGTAGAGGCTTCAGCTATCTAATTACATAAAGGAGTACACATACTTTGACATTTATTCTGAGCAAAGGACAGTTGTTTTACTTTGCACTGCAGTTTTATTCAGTTGTAACTGAATCGTATTAAACTTAAAGACTCCTTCATTCTTAGTGTTTTGTGGATTACTTGTTTTGAAAAGTTCTTGTATTTTTGATCTGTCTTTCCAAAGGACTTTGTATTTTGCAAATAGAGGCAGTGCCCTTATCCTCTGGCTGTAAACCAATTGCATTAAAAATATATAAACCACAAAATAATTTTTGTGGTATTTCATGCATCTTCCACTTCCCTTTCCAATAGAAATAAGTATGTCTTTCGACCTCTAGATTTGGAGGCACATACCTTATTTTAAAGACATTCTGTGGGTAACTTTTTTCTAGCAACCTTTTCAAAAGTGTTCATATGAAAAAGTAAAATGAGAGATTTCATCTTCTTTTAAATTCAGTATTTAGCTAATAACAGAAAATGCTTTCAAATTAGCAGTCCTAACTGTACTCTGTTTCCAGACCCAGGTATGCTCTCAGAACACTTATTCTAGTTTGAAACCAGAATAAGTCAGTATTAAATCAGCATTAAAAATCCTGTTTAAAATTTATTAATTTAAAAAAATTATTTCCATGTATGTTTGTCTGAATGGATTTTGAGAGGGTGTTTCTTTTAAAGTGGACAGTGAAAATAGATGCATCACCTTTTCATTTGTCTGCAAAAATTTGTCCAACACAGCAATGCAACAGAAAACTTTGTCATACTGAAGTCCTGTGAAAAACATCACGGAAATGCTGCATTTGACTTAGGTTTCCAACAAACTTTTTGGAAGGTGAAAGTACATATGTATTAGGTCAAATACAATCTGACTTTTTTTTTTTTTTACAACAAATCCAACAATTTAATAGTAGTATGAGCCACAATAAATATACCATATTCGGAGCTACAGAAGAGACATGAGATGTGCTGGCATATACAGCCACTGTCCCAACTGAAATATCAGTCACTAAAGCATTTAAGTCATATTGATTCTGGAGGAGCTTGAGTACATGCCTAAAGTTGAGTGCTCTGATAAGTAAGTATGGATCTAAGTGTGCTCTTAAATATTCTGCTGAGCACAGACCTGAACTTGTAATAGTAAGCTATTGAATATGTCTGTAGAGAAACCACTGAAATCAGCGAGTCTCTGCAGGGCCATAAAAGTCTCTACATGGAGATTTTTTGCAGGATTAGGCCAATATAAGAAGTAAGTCACGTAGTCATCTTCAAAAGTCCTTAATTAAATGCAAAGGTGTCTCAGTGTTTATTTCCTGTTGTAATAAATGACTGTACTTGGAACAAATTGTGCAACAGAATTCCTTAGAAATATACCTGTGTGCTGATATTTTCCAGCTCTTAAATTTGTTGTTGTAGGGTGGGATACCAGTTCATTACCAGCTGAGGCACACCATGATTGAGCAGAGGTATCTTTTTGGTTTTAGTATTCTGTTCTTATTTTTGTATTCAACAGTTGTTAAAAGAGGGAACATGCGATATAAATACATGTATTTTTAAAACTTATGATTTTTTAACTTTGCCTGGTGTTGGCTTCTTTTACTTCATTTCATGCACTTTACCAGCAGCTCTGTAATCTGAATGTCACTTTCTAGTCATTAGCACTAGGTTGCTTCTGGTTTCTAAGGCTGATGCTGGCCTCTCTAAAATCAATACAAAAACTCATGGGCACTTTGAATCTAGTCCTATATCTTCATACTCTTTAGCATTTACTCATGATTAGATGCTACTTTCAAGTTAAGATTTCCTCAAATATGGGTTGTTTTAAAAATTTAAAAAATTAATGACTTGTATAAATTAGGGAAGAACATCTATTCTCCCTGTGAGAAAAGTCTAGAAAATGGCTATTTAAGCCACATATTTCATAAATTCCAGCATTTATATGATTAATGTGTTAAAACAGCTAATAGAAAGGCTAATGTCTTTGTAGGGCAGGCAGAGTGGGCATAACTATTCTCCTTATATTGCAGAGCTTCACCCAGATGCTTTTTTTTTTTTTTATATATATAGCACTGTCATAACTTGCACAAGGTGTATTTTGTAGGTGCTCTAGAGCTTCATTATGCTCAATATTGTATATTCTTCATGCATTATAGTGTTTGCCAGCATATAGGAAGAGAATATTCCAAGGGAGAAACAATCTCCTTACAAGCGTAGAATCATAGAATTGCCTAGGTTGGAAGGGACCTTTCAGATCCTCTAGTCCAACCATCAGCCATGCACCCAACACTGACAAAAATCATCACTAAATTATATCTCTGAAATGGTAGGACCATCTGTTTTCAACATGTCCAAACTGAACCAGAAGCAGATGCTGCAGGCTTCTCTCTCTCATGCACAGAGAGCCATTTCTAGTTTTTGATGTCACAGAAGTTCGCAAGGGTAAGTCCTCCTTGGAAATCACTCTGTAACAGTTCCTGGGACTTCAATTTCAATTTATTCTTTCCCCAGATCAAGAAAGAAATAACTAGCAATAAATATCTATCTGTAGTGGTATTATCCAGAAATCATTTTCATCAGCTAGAGAATTTTGTATACTTATCCCATTTGATAAATTGATTCTGGCTCACAAAGACCACTGCAGAGACTATTAGAGTGCTACAAGTTTTAGTCTTTTGATTGCTGAGCGGCGAGGGCAGTTCACAGAGGAAAGACTTTGCATACCAGGGATCGTCCTGAAAGCAATTCTGTGGGATGGTTATTGCACTGGATGATCTCTGATTTTACCCCTTGTAATTTAGTGTTGTGAGAACTCATGCTGTCTCAATAACCTTGAAATTCAGATCCTTTGCCAGACACCAGTACTGCCCAGTCAATTCTCACCCCAACATTTACAAAGTAGTGCCCAAGATATTAGCTCTTTGACTCCTGCTGATTTTAATGGAAGTACAATAGCTTAATTTCTCTTTACTTTCCATGTGTTATTTTGAAAATCTATCCCTACAGACTGAATGATAAACATAGGAGGAACTCTATTGGCTAGACAGTAGTCTATTCAAATTGCTGGATTTTGTTACTCTTGTTATCAAGAGTGGATTTGTGGTCATTACCAGATGAAAAAGAAAAGGTCAGTGTGAGGAAAAAAAAGTCCTAAACTCTGTTCAGAGTGGTATGTAAGCATTTCGACCTGATAATCATATCCTTCCCGGACTCTTATCTGCTTCAAATGTTCCTTAAAATTTAACAAAAATATACATATTGTCACTATAAGTATTATATAGACTGTCAGATAGCATCAGTATTTTTTTGCTTAGGAAAACGTTGAAGAAATTCTGAAGCTGATTATCATGGCAGGAAGCTGACATGGTCACCATTTATCACGCATAAAGTGCTTGGATTTTTTTAACATTAGTTGATAACGAACAGAAAAAAAGCAATAAATTTTCTGGATTTCAAATGATATCACTTACACATAGTCATCATTTAGCATTCCAAAAGTGCTTGAATTTTTTTAACTTTGGTTGATAACAAGCAGAAAAAAAGTAATAAATTCTGTGTTGTTTTAATGATTTCACTTGCACGTGTCACTTGAGAATCAGGTTTTTTATCATAGCCATAAGCAGTATGTCAAAGGTGTTTATTTATCAGTTGTAATTTCCTGTTGAATCCCTTCCTTAAAAATCCCTTTATTGATGAAAGCAGCTGGAATTTTATTTTCTTATCACAATATTACTGTGAGTCAAGACCAGCAGCTTTAAATTTGTGCTGAGGAGGTGGAAGTACATAGCAACAGTCATGTAAACAGCATGTAGCAGCCAATACAGACAAATGGAATAATATTTCTGGACATTGCTACTTATTAATTATTTGGTATGAGTTTGCAAAATTATCATGCTAAATGCCCAAGCATAATATCCATTTTTGCAGTCATTTGCTAAAGCCAATATTTTACTCATTCATTTAAAAACATGACTCATTAAGGGCAAACAAAGCAGCAGAAAATGGTGGTAAAACATCAGCAGATGCTGTATAGAAAAAAAAAGAAAGTAAATTTCCTAATCTGATGGACTGTTCCAATGCATGCATCCTATTAAAAAGAAGAGTCTGCTCATTACCATCCGCGGTAGTCAGATTTGATCTGAACGAGATGGGCCCCTATTGCATTATCAATTCTAAGTTGATAAAAATCCTACATAAAGGATTGAAATGGTGTCTCTTTTTTTCTCCCTTATTGCACTTCGAAGAAAATGTGTGTTTAATTTTTTAATGAGAATCAAAATTCAACAAAGAAAAGGAAGTCAAAAAAGAAAACAGATAAAACTCAACACTCTTCCTAATTGCTATAACCTAAGCAATACTTTCTTTCTTCTTTATTTCTCATATGGATAATTAAAGCAGACTATTTCCTACAGTGGAAATTTTTTCAGGGGAAAAAATAATTATGCTTCCTTGAGAATTTTGATGGCTGACTAAGAACGTGAAACTAAACCTCCTAAGATAAAGACCTGCATTTCACTTTTGCATATCACTGTTTTCCTATCTCATTTCACTTATGTTTTACAGGCTTACTCTTTCTTCTCATCTATGGTAGTCAGCACTGAACTTTTCTTTCACACTGTAGTGTTGGGAGTTTTGAAGGTGTCTTCATGGCATAAGCAAAGAATTAAAAAAGATTATTAGAGCTGAGAATAGTAGATGCCCTTAGATAACAAGGAGCAATAAGTGACACGAAGCATAGAGTGTGTTACTGGGCTCCAAGAGAACCTGCATTTAGGTAGGACCTGTCTTCATATAGGGAATATATGACTGTAGGCAGGCAGTGTATTCAAGGCTGGAGAGAATCCTTAGGAGGCAACATATTACATCATGTTACATAAGACCAAATTAATGCACTGCTACGTAAGAATACTTATTTAATAATGGTAGCATGGAGCAATCTGTCTGCCCAGTGAATAATCAGAACAGAGCAAAACCACATCCAGCACCTGCTCCTTTCAGGCCAGTGGGCAGGTGCTATCAATCAACACAGGGATTAACTACCACCTACGCCTTCCCCCAAGCATATCAGTACCTGTCAGAACCTCTGGATGCATTTCATTCATGCAAAAACTTGAGCAAAGGAAAGAGATTATTATTTTATCCTGATAGACGTTTTCAAAGTGCATGGGGTTTCCATTTTAATTTTCTGAACTGTCAAAACTTGTGTTGTTCTCCAAATGCTTATATTTACAGATCAAATGGATTCCCCATGGATTATGGGACAAAATCTACATATTCAATGTCATATACTTATTTATGCTGGCCTGCATATACTTGGCCTGATTTCTTTTTATGAGGATCCTCAGTTATCAGTGTAAAAATAATGAAAGCACGAAAAGGATCTGGAATGTAACTGTGCAGGAATAGAAAGATGCATGAATCATCAAAGCTGTGTTCAAATCCTTAATTTATTTCTTGCCTGATATGGTTTCATAGAGGAGATAGCATACAGCTTATTATATTCTATTACAAGGGGGTGCTGGGAAATACTTTCTTAAAAAGAATGGAAATAACAGAAGGAGGGGACATCCATGATGCATAAATGCACGTACACACAGATGCACACAGAGAGAACCACTTCAAAAGTTTATTCCTAGAGTTATAAAGTAAATCACTTGAAAGTCAAGAATGCAATGAAGCACTATTTAATTACTTAACTACAAGGTTCCTTTTCTGTAAGACGCTGCCTTATTCAGTACCGGCTGCAGACCTCCTCTGGGCACAGGCTGTGCCAGACAGCAATTGCTGTTTAGGATAACCCTGCCCCAGGCAATACTGAAGTATCACAGATGTAGTAAACGAAAGAGGACAACAGGACAAGGAGGGAGAGTCTGTTGCTTAAGACAGTTCAATGCCACCATTATGGTGACGTTCTTTAAAAACTCTCTGTCTCTACCACAACGTCACACTTCCATCACATTTCTGTGTGATGCTGACTGAGTCATTTAGAATAAGATTTCAGCAGGTTCTGAAGCCTTGAATGTGACTTGCAAGTGCTGAATGCATTCAATTTTAATAAAAGCGAATGGAAAACACATACAGAACAGATTTTTAAAAAAATATGAAAAAAAACTCTGGGTTGTCTGAAAGATTGGTCCTGGCTGTCTCTATTGAACACCTAAATTAGTCTGTACTTTTGGTACAGACTTACTCTCTTTTATCTCAGTTCAGTCTGGTCTGACCTCGGAACCGACTCTGTTGTGAGCAGGGATTTGGACAAGAGCCCTCCCCTGGCCTCTGCCCACCTGTGAGACTTAATGAACTTTGACTACAGCCAGATTTTCAGAAAATTGTCTAACAACATTTGAAGGTGGAGTTTCTGCTTTTCAGTAGAAGGTCATCGGAGAATTTTTATAATGGCAAAAACTATGTTTTTCTGCAGCCATTATAGTAGAAATTACAAAATTGTTCTGGATGATATTTAAAAAAACATAAATAAAAAGAAAGCCTGGGGTAAACAGCAGGCAAAGAGAATTTCCATCCACACAGTGGATTTCCAAGCTACAAATTACTGTAAGCAAAATCTTACCCTAGGAAGTAACAGGCAATTTTTAGCAATAAACAGAGATAGCAGCCCAAGGTTTACTAAACGTTTGGGATGTGCTAGCTGGGCAAAAGGATTTGCTGTAAACTGATACCAGTGGGATGAAGAAGTGTGGGATAATTCAAGCAATCTCTGTTCTTCAATTGTGGCAAATTTAGCCGGGTTTTCTCATGCTGTCAGGATGGGTTGGTTGATTTATTTACGAATTTTTACTCAATTTCCTTATCTGGATAGCTTGCCAGTTTTTTCATTTAAGGCTGTTCAAAATGAGACTTTGTTGACTAGGGAAGATGACCACTGGCTGATTCAGAGAGAAAAGGAATTTGTCCATTAGGAAAACAGTGTCAGAAATGCAAGCTTGAATGAAAAGTAAATGTTTAAATGAAGCTTGGTTCCTAATCCTAATAGAGTGATGCACACGTGATCTCGTGAAACTTTTAGGAAGTACAGGCAGGAAGCTCTTTGAAATGTGTAATCACAAGAACTTTGTTGCGATTACAGCTTGATAAGTTCAACAAATGTTCTTATACTTCTATATTCCACTCATTAGCTATCTTAATATATACTGGCTACTGCGTACCTATACACGCATCACATTGAATGGTATCACCAGGCACGTATACCCAGGCAAACATACTGAAAAGGGAAGACATTTTTTTATAACCCTTATTGAAATGACCATCAAAGACAAAAAAAAGAGCATCAAATGATCTGAAGCATAAAAGATGTGGGATTTTTTTTCCTGTAAATTGAAAATACATCGTTACAGTACAAAAAAGACAAGATTGTTTCTCTTTGGTTTCTTCTTTCCTTTAGAACTTAATGTGATGGAAAATTACCACAGCTTGTAGGTGGCATTTTTTTTATATGACTGTAGACTATTATTTTTAGAATCCAGTGTTATTATGGTTTATTTGTATCCTTTCTGTTTCATGGGCTTGAAATAGGTTGTATGCCTCCCAAGTTCTGAGATCCCTGCTCTGCTTTGCAGCTTGCTAAGAAGGTTGTATTTTGGTATGTCCTTCTCTTTCACTTTTGTATGATGCTATGCAGCACTAAAAATAATAATAATGTCACAATTTCTCTAGTTCTGTCACATCAAGGTTTTATTATGATGGATTTGGATGATGAGTTTTCATTGTGTTAAGCCATGGTGTCCCATAGTTTTATAACATGAAACCAGAAATAATGCTACTCATCTCTAAATATATGTGAGGCTATTCTTGCAGCATTTCCCTCCATGCATGATTTTCTCTTCATATGTTGCTAGTCTAATCATATTTTGCTAACCTTGAATCTACTGGTTCTATTTTACGACTCTCTATGCTACGAAGCCAGGTTCCTGTGCTTAAAAACAACATTGTGAGTCATTTCAAAGCTCTATTTTTTAAAGGCCAGATCCAGGTCTGTACGGGGTCTTTGTGATTGCCAGCAGGAATAGGGAAGTGGTCATCCCCCTGTACTCAGCACTGGTAAGGCCACATCTTAAGTACTGTGTTCAGTTTTGGGCTCCTTATGACAAAAAAGACATCGAGGTGCTGGACCACGTCAGAGAAGGGCAATGAAGCTGGTGAGGGGTCTAGAGAACAATTCTTATAAGGAGCAGCTGAAGGAGCTGGGGTTGTTTAGCCTGAAGAAAAGAAGGCTGCGTGGAGACCTTATTGCTTTCCAAAGTTACCTGAAAGGAGGTCATAGATAGGTGGGGGTTGGTCTCTTCTCTCAATTCATAGACAATAGGACAAGAGGAAATAGTATCAAGTTGTGCCAGGGGAGGTTCAGATTGGGTATTAGGCAAAAATTTCTTCAACGAAAGGGTTACCAAGCATTGGAACAGGCTGCCCAGGGAAGTGGGCAGTCACCGTCCCTGGAGGTATTTAAAAGACATGTGGCGCTGAGGGACATGGTTCAGTGGTGGTTTTCACAGTGTTACGTTGATGGTTGGACTCGATGATCTTAAAGGTCTTTCCCAACCTAAATGATTCTATGATTCTATGTTGTTTATACGAAGTGAAAGTATCTGAAAACCTTAGTGGCACTTGACTTTTTTAACACATTAGCACTGTCTTAAAATCTTTACCTTGGTTTCATATGAAAACTCATATTGACCTTGAAGGTAGAAACAGTTATTTGTGCTCCAAATAACAGACTGTATTTCTTCACCTTAGACATGTAGATGCTTGCTCTATGTTGTTTTTTGCAGAAATAAGTGTTTCTCATCTGTGTCTTGTTAGCATCTTAGATCCGGAGAGTTGGTTTTTTCTAAAAGTGCAATTTAGAAGGCATATTTGCTATTAATTTTTGAGTAGGGATAGTAAAGTAGTTCAGATTAAATATGTTACACATCTTTATCATCCTCAAGATGGAAATGGTGAGTAAGTTTAACATGCATTATTTGCATGTCTCTGTAATTCTGCTTATAATCTGAACATGTCAGAAAAGAGCATTCATTTTGATATATTTGCAATCAAATTTATAGGAATAAGTCCTGGGAAGTTCAGTTTTCTCTGGTAAGAGTTTGAGACCTGAATTGCAAGGTTCTCATTATTTAGGTATTTAATCCATGGAAATGCTTGTATAACTGAACCTTCAAACTTTGCTGTTATTTTTCACAGTGGGTTTTTTTTTATCATACAACTACCAGAGATTTTAGTGAACTGCTATTATATCAGCTCTGTTCTGCATGGTCCTTGGGGCTGTCAAACAGGGATTTATCCTTGACTATAAATTAATGCAGTCTTGAAACTCATGGTGATTCCCTTTATCACTCTGCAAAGTGGTTACTACAGCTTTTCAGAAAATGGTCCAGTGTGAGAGTGTATCCTGGAATAAATGAAGGGAGGGAGTAGAAGGAACACTATAGCTGTCTCTAGCAAGATCTCACACATTTGCTTTCTGGGAATTTAGTACCATTTCAAGATGAATAAATGAATAATCATATGGTGCCCCAGCATCTTGCAAAAAAATGTGTGGGTGCTCTATGTGTTTTAAATTCATTTAGCTAAACATATATAACTGGTAACATGTACACATTCAGTACTTACTCCAGACTGTTTTAATGCTTCTGTCAGGAAGCTCTTCTCAAGCATGCTTTCTCTTCAATTTCACATTTCAGTGGCTAGATTAAGTACATGTGCAGTGCTTCACAACCTAATGTAATGCTTCGTAGGACTGGGCAGGGCACAGTAGATCATTACATGTAATTTTCCCTTCTCTTAGAGAACGTTCTCCTAGGATTCCTGCTGAGAAGACATAATGTAACTGTGTTTTAAATTTCTTAATTCCAGATTTAGTCATCAATTGGTTATAATCTGTGGTGTTCAGGTTAAAAGTGCAAGGCTCTTCTTCCTTGACAAAATAATTAGGAATTTGGTGAATCTTTTCAAACTCCTGCCAGCCTTCAGGAAACAAATTTTGATTCCTGATAGGAACAGGGACACCTCTGAGAGAGTGAAGTCAGCACTGTCCCTTGAAAAGGAGCAGAAGTGGATTAAGCAAGGTCTTCTAAACTCCCCAGGCTTTGGAAGATCAACAGTTGAAGGAGGGAACGACACTGATTTTAGCTGTCAAGGTTTGCTCACTCTAGAGGAAAAAAAAAAATCTAAGAGTAGAAGAAATATCCACATCTATGAAAGGTCTGGAACTACATCTGTGAAATGACCCTAACTATAAATTCGTGAAATTAAATTAATTTGGTTTTAATCTGCTACAAAGATTGTCTTATATTCGCTCCCTTTCATATGCTGCTATAACCTTTATTGTATCTTGTTAAGTAAGCCAAACTGCCTTTGAATTCTATTTCATAAGGGAACAAAAACACTGGAAGAGAGTTATTTTCTTATAATTTATTGTATATGTCATCTGTCTTTAAATATAGCATCATGTTATAGATATTCTACTTGATGCTGTAGTACTTTGACATCTAAAGTTTATTAATTGGATTATGGTTTATTCTGTGACTTTCCCCAGTCATGTATTTTAAGATCCTTAGTCCAGTACATAGTCACTTATAGCTACATGCTGTCTTTCTAATCTTCAACTTCCTATGCTTAGATTTTAGTAATTCATTCTACAGGTCACATTCAGAAAAGTGGGACACTTATTCCTGTAAGGTTATTCTGCTATTTTCAACCTTCATGAGATGGTATTTTTATCACTGATCTTTTTTGAAGACTGGGTAGTTTTTTGACATTTACTCATCCTGAAACTGCCCAATAAAGCTTTTTCTCCTTCTCCCCTTTTTGTATGACTGGCTGTTGTTTTTCATGATGTTACAAGTAGCACTTTTAAAGCTATTTTGGATTACATACACTTCCATTTTGTGAGATTATGTCATCTGGTTATATCATCTCATGTTTCCCTTTTCTGTTTCCAAAATGGATGTAGTTCTTCAGGATGGGGATAATATTTTCTCAAGATAGTATGATATGTCTCTGCTCTGCTACACGTATTTGCATTAACACAGTATTCCCTAGATAACCTAAACATATATGCTCCTCAAAGGAAATGTTAGGTTTATGGGAAAGAAAGGACTTTTAAATACCTAGCATGCTAGTAGTGGCCATCATAATCTGCTCCTGTGTCTGTTTATTGTCTTTGAGTACCAATTTGCTGTTGTGTGCTACCCCTTGGCTCTGGGCTGTCCTGCAAAGAGGCAGACTAGACAGCAGGTTAGTGCTGAGTGAAGCTGAATGCTAAGGATTAATACCATCGTGGTACAGTGTTTCACCTTCATCTCAAGGAGATTTGGAAAGTCTAACTTTAAAACAAACCCAATTTTGTAGGTAGATAAAAGTCCTGATACAATTTCTTGCACTACAGTGATCTGTAACTCCATTAGTTTCAGCTGGTCCTGAGTGACTCCAGTGAAGTGAGGTGAGAATTCAGCTTACATGTTTGATACAGAGTTAAAATGGTTGCATAAATCATGGGAATTTTTCATCTCCCAGCATTTTTGAATGAGAACCAATGGTGTAATTATTGCAGAATTGTTTGAATCCATCAGTTTCATGTTTCCACAGCTGCTTGATCCCTGACAATGATATCACATCAGTGTAGCTTGGTTGAGGTACCCAGTGAAGCTTTGCTGTACATTGGTGCTGAGGAGATTACCAGTGTGGCTGCAATAGTTCTAGCTGCTGGGGAGCAGGGCAGGTCCAAGAGGCTCTGCAGCTATAGCTGTATGCAAATTTATATTTTGCAAGTTTAAATTACTTATTCAGCCTATGCTGGTGAGCATCTTCACTGTTCATGTTTGGACGTGTTATATTAATAAGACAGAAGCCAAGTACACTTCTTAGCAGGCCAGGAGCGATTTATCTCTGAGGAGCAGCAAGAAACAGGTTTTTAAACCATCTCTGCCATTTTCAGTGTTGTGTGAACACAGCTCATCTTCTTCATCTCAAAGAAAAGTCATACAGGAGTGTTTAAACTGTCTCTGTGCTGGACCAGTGAAGAAAAGAAGCATGCACATGGTCAAGTCATGCTTAGATGGCAGCAGGCAACTAAAACCCAGCTGATAATTTATGACACTTGTCTTTATCACCTCTCTTCCCTGAGACACTATCCAAAGTATAAAAAGAAGAGGATGCAGATTTGCTGTCTTCTAACTCTATCATCCTTTCTGCTCAGAACTCACTGTTTTGTTTTAATGGTCTCAGGCCATACACTTATTTCTTTGTTATTTTACTCTCAAAGGGCCAGTACATAAATTCCTCATGTTGTTTTTTTTTTTTTTTCCCCAAGAAACAGAAACTTATGTCACCATAAATTTTCTTTTACAGGGGTCATAAAAGAAACATTAAACTATTTTAGTTATGCTTTACATATTATTGTTGGTCTTCTAAGAGCACTTCAAACCCATTTCCCACCACTCTGCAATCATCTAACAGCTCTGCACATCTAACAGTGCAATCCTGCTTCCAGTTTACTTTCAGGGAAATGCAGTTGGGGCAGGATGGGGCTTTGAGGAACCTGCTCTAGTGGGAGGTGTCCCTGCCCATGGCAGGGGGGTTGGAACTGTATGATCTTTAAGGTCCCTTCCAACTCTAATCATTCTATGATTCTGTGATAAATATATGTTCCCAAGTTTGTGTAAGATGAAGAAAGTACAATTTCCTTTGCATCTAACAATTGCTATTATGCATAGTCTGCACTTCCAAGCTTCCAAAACTTTAATACCCCATAAGTCTTATCATACTATGACTGTTTCATTTTACATTCAGAATCAGCTTTGTCTCCCATTGTATTTTTGACTAACCTAGGAAGACTGATCTTGATTTTTGTGTTAAATAAAATACACATTCATCAGCAGTAAGCATATATATCATATAGAATAGTTTGTGAGTATTCTTTCATCAATATTAATGTCATTTTCCACCACACCATTCAGTTTAGGATGTCTGGAACCTGATATGTTACATGTTGAAATCCGTAATTGTCTGCAACAGTTCTGCCTATTAAGTGGTAGACCATGATCAGACATAACAATGACATGTCTGACAAATACAGATTTAAATATTCCCATAAAACACTTTTATACAATTTCACCATGGTAACACGAGTAATAATCCAACAGTATAGCTTCTGAGATTAACTTTCTATTACTATTCCTATGTGCAATAATACTCCATTATTTTTGAGAATTCATTTTAAATGTGTCTCTATGAGTACATGTCCTGGTTTATGCTATGTTTTCAAATATTGTAATTGCAACTGAAAAAACCCATCTTATTTTGCAGTTACATTTACCTTATGTCATCTTTGCTGTGGGCACAAATATTATGTGACTAGTTCCTGCTACTGCCAATTTTCTGTAAGTAAATACGGAAACCTTCTTTCACTTACCCTCCTCACCTCCTCTAATGCACAGGGGTGTTCTGATTTGGTAGGTGCCTGGTATTCAGCCTATTCTGTAATCATCCCATCCTTCAGCTGTTTTCCAAAGCATCTTAAAATGCCTAGGTCTGGGTACTGGTATCAAAATACAGAAGCCAGGAACTTTATTAACCCAGTAAGCTTTGAAATTCTTTGTCCAATCTTGAGTACCATTGCGTGCTCTTCTTTATAAGTGCTTGACAGCCACTAATAACGACTGTCAAGCTTAGCATGAACTTTCCCACAGATTTTACCATCCCTCCCACTTTGCACACTCTTTTGGCTTTTGATCTTTGAAGCCTGGAATAGCTTGGAGTTTACTGCCTTCTTTATACTATCTTCTTTAGCCCTTTCAACCAGTTTCTGGAGCCTGACGCTTCACATTTGGTGTATAATTTGAGTCCTATTTCACAGTTCTGTCAAAAGCATTTTTTAGTCTTTTGTGATGTTCTTCTGCTGTTTTCTCACAAGTCAGAACATTTTCAATATACATTTCAATAGATTCAGTTTCTTCAAGTAATACACAGCACTTAGTGAAAATCCTCAGAATTATATTTTAAGTCCAAGGAAGTCTGTGGAAGTACTACATCCTTCATAGTGCATTGAAAGTGGCTTGCCTGGACCTCCTCTTATCTAGGGAGATTTGTAAGAGCAAGGCAGCTACTTTTAAGTTAGTTAAAAAATTAACATGTGTCACTTCATGGATTTTTTTTTTTAACAATATGTTTAGTTCTCAGATATAAACACAAATAGTAACGGAGATTTTTGTTCAATGTTAGCAGTACATATTCAGTGGCCCTTTCTAATCTTTCTTGTCACTTGTTAACTAAATGGTCAAGTTTCTCTTGGAGTTTCTGTCTCTATTTCTGGTTTAGAGATTTCTAAATGAATGGGATCTACAGCCAGTGTAGACATACCGTTAAGGACAGCTGATCTTCTACGTTACCATTTCAGGGCTCTTTCATGACATAGAGCCTCTGCATCTCATGCTGTCTGCTGCATGGTTTAAAATAAAAATTGATTTTGGGCCAAAATGTTGATTCCTTGTGGTTTTAAAAATTTAATCAATTTCATTTTTGCTTTCAATTCAAGACCGCATAGTCCCTTACTCTAGCTTCCCAATATAAGCTCTCAATTCTGGATTTCCACTTTGTATTTTGGCTTCTGATTCAGATGTTTGGAGTTTCCATCGTATTCTGCTGTTACAAACTGGCCCACAGACACTGTCCTGTTACAAAGTCCTTACAAGCACCTTCAAGTTTACTTACCCCAGACCTTGGGAACAAGTGCAAATTTGAGAAGGGAAACCTTGGGACTTAATTAAAACCCAGACAAGCCATACTAGATAACCAATTTATGTGCCAAAAACCACACTGGTAAGTCGCTGTAGACCAAGACAATCAGTTCCACTGATTTAGCCTCCTGCTACACATACCTCTGCTTAGCAACCAACCTCATCAGAGCTGGAGATGCCACTGATCAGTCATGGAATGCTGATGCAACCAGTGCCCTGTGCTTGCATGTCCTAATAACATTTCAGTAGCTTTCACACATGGATCCTTGGGTCTGACATGCCTTGCCAGCCTCACAACAGAGGCCAGAACTCAGATATGCTCTTTTTTTGTTGTTTATAAAGGAACGGTGCTTTTCACAGCCAGGCAAGCGCAAGGGCACAAACTCTTGGTGAGAGATAAGGTCAACAGGAATAGAGTTTATTTGGATAATCCCTTTGCCCAAGACTTGCTCTCCTGACACCGCCCACTGACCTGCTCTCCCTTTCTCTTCATCCGAGTTTCACAGCCTAAATGCTGTAGAGAGACCAAATAATCTACATCCCCACAAAACCCTTCAGCTTGCTTTCTGTCTGTCTTAGGAAAGAGAAATGGGCTGTGAGTGAGAGGGTCTGGACTTCCTCCTAAGCACAGCACTATCCTAATCTTTCTTTTTCACTTCTGTGACCAAAGGTCTGAAGGAAAAATATTCAGTCATTCGCTGCATTTTTCAAGGACATTTAATGCTAGGAAAGAGCTGGATTCACAAAACCTGAGTGTTGAAGGCAATGATTACCCAGTTCTCATGTGCAGTACCTTTTCAACCAGGGATGCCAAAGTGCCCAGATAGGAAAGTTCAGGTCTTTTTCATCCTCTCTTACTCCTTTCCCCATTAACCCAGACCTCTCTGTATGCATGCTAAGTGCTTAATGCACGTTTTGAGCTATCAGGAATGAGAACGATACAGGGTTAAAATCTGCAGCTTCCACTGAGGCATATTGTGTGTTGGACATATGCTGCCAGCAGTAACATTCTATAGTTCCTCTTTCCATCTTCCATACGTGAGCAAATCCATTTGAGTACAGGGGAGGTCCGGCAGCACGTGTGCTGGCACTCACTGAGACCTGGTGGCTTTTCCTGCCAAGTCCAAGGTGAGAACTGGGCAAACTAACAGGAGCCAAGCTGAGCTGAGCAGTGGGATCTCTGTGTAGCTGGGAATGTAAAGGCTGTTCTGAACGAAATTGCTACTGTGAGTAGGTAACTAGTTTACCAATTTTTTTTTAATTGAGTACAGGTGTGTAGAAATACATATACAAACGCATACAAAAACATACATAAATAACAACACAGAAAATGTTAGGTCCTCTCAAGGTCAAGGAGATATTTGCAAAATTATTTACTAAAGAATGGAATGCTCCTACGAGTGTTCAGGATTCTCATCCCCTCAAGTACTAAATAATATACATAAGCCTGAAGATTAAATCAAATATGTATTAGAAGTGATGCTTTTGAGCATTATTTCAAATTAAATACTGAAATTCCAAAGAGAGGCTTTTTTCCTCCTAGGAGCTTGCAGTATAAATTACAAGAGCAATTATTTCAAAATGTATATAAGAAACGCATATCAATAAGGTGGTGTGCATAATGAAGAATATGATTTGTTCAGCCTGGCTATTTGAGCATTCTTGTTTTCTGCCAAGTGGAAGGATGTGACAGTAAGCCAAAGAAGAACAATGTGTGAAGAAAGGGAATTACAACATATATAGGAGATAGCTAGTGTGTTAAGTGAAATTGAAGAGGCTTATACAATTAAAATGAGAAAACATAAATAGCAGGAAGGAAGTAAACTCATGAATAAAGATAAAAAATAATGAATTTAAAGTTACTAAACTAGCTGCTGTTTAAATCTGTTTCAAGAGTAATGAAGATGAGGCACATAGGCATCTAAAACGTATTGAAGGACATTGGAAATCTAGCTGCTGAGATAAGAGAAAGAAATCAGCTGTAGAAACGCACAAATAGAAAAATAATGTCATGGATGTAAACTGACAGACAACAAAAAGAAAGCTTCAAATTTATGTTTTGTATGTAACTGAATTACCATATAAAAATATGCTGAGGGAAATCCTTAAGGGAATGTAAGATTCTGACAAGCCCATGCAAAGAGGGAGGATGAGAAGAATTCTGGGTGTATTTTTATGTAAATATGAGGTTCAAAATTAAGAATTATTCATCATAAGCTTTTCATCATGCAACAGTGAATAAGTCTCAGTATTTTGAAGAGTAAAAACAATCACTAATAATATTTCTATCTTCTTTTATTTTCCTCCATAAGTTTTAGATGTTGTATCTCGGATGCGCTCTTAGTTTCAAAGACTTTTTTTTGAACCAAGAAAAATAAAATATTTTTTTTTTCAACTTGGGAAAATAAATAAGGTTACTCCTTATCCCAGACATTTGTGGGATGTCATTTTGTAATGCCAGATCAGAAGTGGCTGTTTCAAATGTGTGGCCCAAAGGAGCTGCCATTAAAAAGTTGAATAATTAGGGCTTTACTAACACACGGAGGAGAAGCTGGTGTCCTGTCTTTCTGAGCTGCAAAACTGATGAATCTGTAGGCCCAGTCTAAGAACTCAAAGCACTTTGTACTATGAAGATGCAAAGCTAAAATGGATTTCAAATGACTTTATACTATTAGTGCAGTACAGAGCAGCAGGTATATCTTGCATGAATATATTCTGCTGTTTGTGAATATGTTTTCTGTGAAATTAACTTGAGGAAACTGTGGAATAAAAAACTGTGGTTTCTCCTAGCCTCAGTGTTGTGTCTGCACTTAGCTTACTAAGTATACTTTTCTGTCCTCGGTGGGAGGAAAAGAGTGGCCTTTTTTTTTGGTGACTTATGGATTATTTTGTATTTCTATTTAGTTCTGGAAGACGTGCATCAATATAAGAATCTTCATTTCCATTTAACATAAAATAATTTTTTTGCTCTTATGATTTCAAAGAAAGCCTTGACGAATGAAATATGTAAGCTATGAAGACTCTAAAAAGTCTCTGAAAATATTGTGTGTTGTAATATATCTTAATGCATAAACATGTTTTGCAATTTGTCAGTCCACGCTTGTCAAATATTTGGGTTATTGGTAATATAAAAATCACAGGGACAACCTGCTTGGATAAGATTTGAAGAGACAACAATAAGCACTTCAATACTGCAGCACTTCTAAGCATGAACATCGTGTCTTTCAGTACTGTGCACTAGAGTAGACACAGGAGAAGTTACTATTGTACAGTGGGTACTTTTCTCACCTCAGTTTCTGAGGCACTAAAAAGGAGTAATTTTTCCTGATGTTAGTTATATTTTTAATAAATAAGAAAACAGAAAGCTCTTTGCAAAGCAGGTAATGACCACTGTGGACTAATATTGGTTGGTTTATGTTGTTGAGATGGTAGGTGGTAAAGGTGGTGTCAGAGAGGAGAAAGGAGCAACAGTATCTCTTTCCATTATTGTTGAATGAGCTCATCAGCTTTAAATGAGCTTTTGTTTCCATACAACAACAAAAAAAACCCCAAAACACAAACAATCAAGCCTGGGATTTCATTAAGAAAAAGTAAAGAGAAAAACAAATTTATCCCTATTGGGCTTCTTTATTTTTATTTTTATTTTCTTTTAAGATAAAAATGATTTCTATAGAGAAGACTGTCAAATTAACACTGATATGTGTTTCTCTAAGGATTTCCTGAATATAGCATTTTAAAAGGTTATCTTATTAAACCAATTCCCATCAGACAGTTCTCTGTCAAGCCCTCCCTGAAAAATAATCCTTGCTATTTCTGGCCATTGATTAGAAAGGCACATAACAAAGGCCTCTCCTCTCTTTGGATATTAGAAAACAAAGTCCTAAGCTGCAATTCAGTGATGTGTGTGGATTTTGAATCCTAAGGTAGAGACTTGCTCACCACAGTAATAAAAAATGAGCTAGTAAATATTAGTTTCACTGTCTGCTAATCACATTACATTTTCCCCCCAAAATCCTTTCTTACCTTCCTGTTTTCTTGGCTGGCAGAATCACACGGCACACATGTATAATATATATACATGACTATAATATGACAGAAGGCTCTCTTTTTTTGGGTGTGATATTTTAGTTCCATCATCATGACATAGTTGCAGTTTCCTTCTTATTCTCTGTGCAAAAATATAGTTTTCAAATCATAACTGAGTTCCCAGTGAAAGTATTATGATGTTCTAGCACTTACATTTCAGGCAGTTCAAGCATGTCCTTGACCAATACTGGATCAAGTTCTAATTTTGTTGAACAGATGTATTGACTTTTTTGAAATTATTATTCAGAACACAAACATGCATTTATATTATATTGGAGTTCACAACTTGTAGCACAGTTAAACTTGATGTTAATGCAGCAAAAGAAATAAATAACCTTGTAGTGATTTCATGCTTTGTACTGCTTCAGTCTTCCAGAGAAAGTTCTATTTCCTAAATATTGTCAAACGGGCATTGGGTTAAATATTTTTCCTTTCTTAAAACTGGAAATTGGATTGTTTTTTATATATATAAATAACTATGAGATATATGATGAACTATTTATATTTCAAATATCATTGACTGTCCGTAGTAATTTACTACTTTCTGTCCCTCCCCCCCCCCCCCCCCCCCCCCCCCCCCCCCCCCCCCCTTCTCGTCTCATTTCTCTCAACCCACGTCTTATTATCTTCGTCTCTCTCTATTTTCGTCC
>BJBW01005081.1:2460-45212 GCA_004320125.1 Scolopax mira
AAAAAAAAGAAAAAGAAAACATGATAAACAAAAATGTAATGGGGAAGACATTCTTCACAGTGACATGAAGTGATCCATACTTTCATCTAGAACTTTTCCAGTGTTTCAGTCCAAAGTTTAACTAAATTGACTGCAATTACCAGTGGAGGAAATTTATTCTTTTATTTCAAGTATCCATTCCTTACATTCAGATGGTAATATGATCCTTTCTAAATACTCCTTTGTTCTTATTTCATGAAGAGACAATTGGGAAAAGTGGTATAGAAGGACATGTTCCTGGTGCCAGGACTGAAACTAACCCTCAGTCAAATGTCAAAAATTTCAAAACACTTTTAATACAAGACTGATTGTCTAAATTCTCCTAAGAAAAACTGAAAATATCAAAGATACCCAAAATGATTTGATTGAAAGAGAGGTATTAAAATAATTGAAACTTTGGAACGGTAGGTTATTGACAGAAGCTAAGAAAATCTTAATAAATAATATATCAAGGCAAAAGCCAATTGCTGTAGATGTGGAAACAAAATATTAAGAAAGTATAATAATATACGTCTTTTAACTTCTTTAAAATATGATCACAGAGTACTTAAAGATTTAATTTTAGTCCCTCTATAGGAAGAGAATCTTCCTGGGGCCAGAATGGTGACAGTGACAGAGACAGAACCGCAAAGGCAGAAAAAAATCCAGTAGTAATACCCACATATAGGTTGGACAGATTCTGGATATTAAATTTGTAGGAGGTAATGCAGAGAGGAAATTGCTTGCATGCTATAAGTCATCTCACTTGGAGCAGTCCAAGAAACAACTGAATTAGCTCCTCTTTCAGAGCTGGATTGGATCTGGCACTTGATGTAACTACTGGAAAAACAGTCTAAAACAATGATCACAAAACGTCCAAGCCAACCATTTTATACAAACAAAAAAGCCAAAAGCAACAAAAAAATCCATTACAATAACACAACTGCTTAAAATAAAACTACGCAAAAAATGAGAACACTTGTAAAAAAAAAAAAAAAACAGAGCCACTGACAGAGAAGAAAGATTAAATGCAGCACAGCAATTGTTTCAAGTTGTCATATTTAAAATTCAAACTAAGCACATACTATTTTTTCTAGAAAAGTGTCTAAAATGACAAAGAAACAAAACTAAACCAAAAAGTCACACTGTTTCAGTACTTAATGACATAAAATAAAAAGGATATGTTTCAAAAACTGGAAATTGTACCTAAAAAAAAAAAGTAATAGAAAGGAACATTAATTCTTTTATGTGACAAACCACAAAAAGACAAGGCAAAAAATTACTTTGAAGAGCAACTTGGCAAGGACATAAAAAAACAATACTAAAAACTTTTCATCCCATAAGTAGCAGGATTACCTTCCAGAGAAGCAATGAGGCTGACAAACGGTAAAGATGTAGAAGGATCACTCTGAAAAGACAAAGCCCTGACACAAGAGAAATATAATTCTTTGTCTCAGTGACCACCACTGAGGGGACACAATACCCTGTTATCAGAAATTTTTTATAATAGATAAATCTGAGGAATTCTCTGAAACCAATGAGTCAGTAGAAGATGTTTTAAAGCAGATTAGCAAAATCAAAGAATAGCACATTGCAAAGATCAGATGATTTTCATCCTGGGGCTATAAGGGAACTCATACACAGCAGTACTGAGCTAATACTGTGGTATTTAATGTATAACTTGAATTAGTTTTTGTATTGGGAGGACAGAAGGCGGCCAATACAATTGCAATTTTTGAAAAGATGTATGAAGGTGATCTAGAGAACCACAGGTAAATTTTCTGCCAGGTAAATTACGGAGTACATGATGAACAATACATTTCCTAGGAACATACACTACATTTACCAAGTCGCAACCACTGAGAGAGACTGATGCTCAACCACATCCCGCAGCACCACATCTAAACGTCTTTTAAACACCTCCAGGGATGGTGACTCCACTTCCCTGGGCATCCTATTCTAGGGCTTGACAACCCTTTTGGTGAAGAACTTTTTCCTAATATCCAATCTAAACCTCCCCTGGAGCAACATGAAGGCTGTTTCCTCTCGTCCTGTCACTTGTTACTTGGGAGAAGAGGCCATTCACTCCTCATTTCAGGGAGTTGTAGAGAGCAATAAGATCTTCCCTCAAGTCTCCTTTTCTCCAACTTCAGCCGCTCCTCACATGACTTGTGCTCCAGACCCCTCACTAGCTCTGTTGCTCTTCTTTGGACCTGCTCCAGAATTTCAATCTCTTTCTTGTAGTGAGGGGCCCAAAACTGGACACAGCACTCAAGGTGGGGCCTCACCAGTACAATCTGAGTGGCTGAGTACAATCACTTCTCTAGCTTTGCTGGCCACATTATTTCTGGTATTTTCATCAAGAAGATGGACTTCAGACTTTTCACAGTGCTACATGACAGGAGAATTAGAGACCACAGGCATTAACTGAAACAAAAGAGGCTCCATCTGAAATTCAGGGAAACTTTCTCACCACCAAGAACTGGAAGAGGTTGCCCAAAAACACCCTTGAAGGTTTTCAAGATCAGACTGGATCAAGTGCTGAGAAACCTCATCCAAGCTAATAGCTAAATCTAGTTTGAGCGCGAGGTTGGATCAGTGACCTTCTCAGGTCCCCTTGCATCTTCATAATTCTGTGATTCTAATTAGGGATAAACAGGAGAAGGACCTGAAAAGTACATCCTGGTCTGAAACTGAAATACTAATGTAGGTGAATCCCATAGACATGTATCATATACTGAGGTAGTGTTAAAAAAAGAAATAAAGCATTTCAGAGTTCTTTGAACAGAGTTCAGCCCTGAGGAGGACTTGGGAGTGCTTGTGGATGAGAAGCTCAACATGAGCCGTCAGTGTGCATTGGCAGTCCAGAGAGCCAACCATGTCCTGGGATGCATCAAGAGAATTGCAGCCAGAAGGTCTTGGGAGGTGATTCTACCCCTCTACTCTGCACTCGTGATATCCCACCTGGAGCTCTGTGTCCAGCTTTGGAGCCCTCAACACAGAAAGGACATGGACCTGTTGGAATGGGTCCAGCAGAGGGCCACGAGGATGATCAGAGGGATGAATCACCTCCCCTATGAGGACAGGCTGAGAGAGCTGGGGTTGTTCAGCCTGGAGAAGAGAAGGCTCCAGGGAGACCTTATAACAGCCTTTCAGTATCTCAAGGGAGCTCCAGAAGAGCTGGAGAGGGACTGTTTATGAGGAAGTGTAGCAACAGGACAAGCAGCAAGTTTTAAATTGGAAGAGGGGAGATTTAGTTTAGAGTGGCTCAGTGATAACTTCTGCCAGTTCTCTCAGCACTCGTGGGTGCATCCCATCAGGGCCCATAGACTATGGATGTCTAGTTTGTTCAAGTGTTCTCTAACCCAATCCTCCACAACAGAGGAAAAGTCTTCCTCTCTCCAGACTATCCCCCTTGTCTCCAGTGCCTGGGATTCATGAGGGGCAGCTTTGTCAGTGAAGACCAAAGCAAAGAAGTCATTCAGCAGCTCCGCCTTCTCTGTCTTCCATCACCAAGGCACCCACCTCATTCATCAGAGGGCCTACATTTTCCCTATCCTGGCTTTTATTACTGATATATTGAAAAAATCTCTTCTTGTTATCTTTAACCGTGATAGCCAACTTAAGTTCTGCTTGGGCTTTCGCCCTTCTAATTTTTCCCCTATGTATCCTCACTACACCTTGATATTGCTCATGAGTAACCAACTGCTTTTTCAGAGTTATTTCCTTTTCTCCCTGAGGTCCAGCCAGAACAGTCTTCTTCCCTGTCAGCTTGTTTTTTGGGACCTGGGGATGGCCTTCTCCTGCTCTTTTGAGAGTTCCTCCTTGAAGTATGACCAGCCTTCCTGGGCACCTTTGCCCTTCAGGACTGTCTCCCAGTGGACACTCTCAACCATGTTCCTTATGGAAGAGTCTTTCATCAAGATATGAAATCAGAAGTCTAAATGGAAATATTCAGTTCTGAAAACTGCTAAACATCTGGTTGCTAGAAATTAGGATGGTATTTCAAGAGAAAAGTTATTTCAAGGGAAAAGGCATCTTCTATGCATCGATCATTCCTATTTTTTTATTTAAAGAGTTTAAGTTGTTATCAGAAGCTTGCGCAACTGATTATAATATTTTATGACAACTACTTATCTTGCATCACTTTACTATTTAATACTATGGTATTTCAAATCCAATAGATTGGTAAGGGTTAAATTGCACATTTAGATTTGAACACACCATTTATCTGGTAAAGCCAACAGCACAGAAGAGTGTCTTTGAGTCTCTTGACTCGGACAAATTATTATTTATCATTTTAACTGTGACAGGGGTCCTTAATTTAGAAGAAGATGAGCTTCCCATCTTCTGCAAATTATTCCAGTTCTTATAGCTTCTGGCAACACAATGAGCGTTTTTTAGAACCCTGGGGACAACGTAGGCTGATGTAAAGCCTATCCTTAATTGTTAGATGAGCAAAATCACTTCTGCTGCAGATAACTTTCTGTTCTATTGCTCCCCTGCAATAACTCCCGTATGCGATAGCGCGCTGGTAGCTATCTGTGCTAAATGACTGATCAGCACGAAAATGTGAGTGACTCTGCAGCCCTGCAGGACCTCAACGCATCTCTGAATCCAACACCTGCTTAATGGACCATGGGACATCTGTAAATCTTATTACTGACGTATTTTGAGAAGGCCACCTCAGTGTTAAACAGCAATGAAGCTGATCTTACTGAGACCAGACTTTTCATTTGCCTACTGAAAAAATGAAATATGAAGCATGCAAAAGATCTTTGAAGTGACTGTTGATGTTTCCCAGTACCTGCAGTGAAGATTAAATTAGTGACCATGGGATGTGTTTGGTTTTTTCTCAGCTGGAAATAAAACATGCAGATGTTTTTTTCCTACAAAGAAATCTCTCAAAGATTCTCTTTTCTCTTGGGAATATTAAGTAAGGAATATACTATTGCTGCATATCTTGCTTGCACAGCAAGCTTGATAACATCATAAGCTTAAAATATCAACAAGTTTTAGAATTATTTTAATATTATCTCCTCCAGTTTATGTATATTGACATATGTGTTTGTTTTCATAAATCCTGAAGATCCTCCTATTTCAATGGTTTAGACAGCAGTCTGCCCAGAATCCTAAACTCAGAAGATCCTGCTTTAATCCACCTGATGTACATTACTTAGGACAATGTCAGTCATTCTCATATTTTCATTTCCCTTTGTCTCTTATACTCCAGAGTTTACATCTTAATACTCCAATCATTTATCTTTTCTTCTGTTCCATTAATTTCTTTTCTACTCTTTTTTTCTTTGTCAATTCCCTCCTTGTTAAAAGAGGGTGCCAGCAGCACTTACAAATGTTCAAGTAATAAAATGTACTTTAGAGTTCAGGATGGCTCTGAATCACATATAACCTACCAAAAAAAATCAAAATTTGCCAAATTATTTTAGTCATATTCCTTTGCCTCCCTAGTCTCTTTCTTCTCATTTTAAATCTTTTCTTTTTCAGGTACCTATTTCAAAAACGACAGTTGCCCTTTGTCTGCATACAGTTATGTGACCATATTGGGATTATAATTCTGAATTAGGTGGTGTTTGGAATTACATAAATTGGAAGGTTTGTGAGTAAGTAGAATAAAGGAGGCAGAAATATATTTTGTTATTTGGGCAAGAAAATTTTTCTTTACTTGTCTGAAAGTGCCTCACAAAGAAAATATTTAACAATCATTATGATGATGGTTAATAATTAGGTTAATAATATGGAGGTATATAAGATATAAATTCATTAAATACTGAGTTTCTTAAGTAGCATCTCCTGAAATTACAGGTATACAAAATAAAAGTCAAGCACCATTTAAAGCAAGAAAATTTATTTATGCTCTAATTAGGGTAAGTGGGGGAGAGGGGAGACTTCAGATTTAAAAAAAAAAAAAATTGGGGGATATAGAATAGTAACTTGAAGGGAAAAGATAAACATTAATTTACTTGACCAAGGGAAGAGTATGTGAAATGTATAATTTGGGGCTTAGAGAGAGAAAACAGAAGTATCATGGACAATGGAATTGGGAATGAGATATCAAATACAGAAATGACACCTATAAATAGAAAAATGTTAACAGTAGGAAAGGAAATTGATATTCTGACATAGAATAGAAGGAAGAAAAAAAGAAAAAGTAAAAATCATAATAGCTGTAAAAGCTGTAGAAAAGCGTAAAAGATGCCAGTATCACAGTGGCTCCAGCAAAAGTTCACATCAGAGAACTGAACAACCAGTCCATTTGACTTTTCACTGCTGATTGCCATTCCTTTTAGTCAATGTTCATTACATTTTTAGATAAAATACTTCCATCTGCTTCTGCATCTTCTCCATTTATATAGGCTTGTTCACCGTCTCTCAAAAACTCTGTTCTCTTAAATAAAGTTAATATTCTCCCTACATTTTACAGGCCAAAAGAGGGCACTTTGTGCAGCCTGATATAAAATTTGATCATGAGTGTTTAGAAAACTCTCACCAACTCAACAATTTTTCTGGCAAATATGAAAGTGCATTAGTAATGTCAATATAATGAGGAGGAAAGAGAGAAAAAGATAATATGAAAGACACAGAAAAAGGAGCAGATAGTTCAGCCTATGTATTTTCCCTACAAATCATCTCAGTTCACTCTAAGTAAACCAGTTGGTCACACTGACAGTCTTTTCAGTTTCTTGAAATAAACAGCTTTTTCAGTTTTAATCATCTTTATACCTTAACACTGAATCCCCTCTGAAACTTGTTTATGAAGGGGCCAAAAGTGAACACGAATTGCAGATGAGGTCATACAATCACACAACTTTTCCATTTATTCTTTGATTTAGTTTTCCCTTTGACTTTTTTATTTTTTTGCTATTATCTTACCAGTTGTTCAGTATAATGCCAGCATTCAAATCCTGAGCTGGTACAACCAAATTATTGGTCCTGTGTATGAGTATTCAAATAATACCCTTTTCACTACTTTTCCTCTATTTTTTTCTCTTTGATTTTTTCTCTGTGGTTTTCATTAATTAATCTTCTTGGAACTCCTCAGTCATATCTCTTCTCAATCACCTTTTAAAATTATTTAGTTTTCCAGTATCACTGCCTCCACCTTTTCCAGATCATCAGTGAATACCACACTACATAAGACCAGTTCTCACTCTAAGCCATGGTCATCCTCTTCCCATTGAGAAAAAAAAGAATATTCTCATGGTTTGTTTTGCTTTATTTCAGTCAGGTTTTGATTTATGACAACACTTGTCTTTTACATAGCAATAATTTAACTTCATAAATAGGTATTTGTGAAGATTTTGCCATAAGTATCTGAAAAATATCTGAATACGTTTTGTCATCAAGTTCTCCATACTCATTATTATCTGCAATTCTGGCAAATTTATTTTTGGTAAGAAAAAAAACCAAGAGGTATAGAAACTAAGCTTGCAGACAAGAAAGATGCAAAGCTGAATGTCTGTTAACACATAGGAAAATTAGACACTTATAAAGGAAGAAAGAAAAGGCAGCATAAGAAGCAGAGATTCAATTTAATTAGATAATAGAAGCATCAAAATTAAGGTTTCTTGCTTTTGTATTTGTGTGTGTTAGCTCCCTCCATTGATGATTCATTATCATCATTTTAATGGAAAAAAGGACTTTTTCTTTCAAAATGTTTGCAAACTATCAGCTCAAACTGTCTAGGAGTTCCCTCTCTCTTTAAAGCAATGCCTTAACCATCTGTTATTTAACCATCTATTAAGCCTTTTCTTTTTTCCCTGTCAAGAAACAAATGGAGAATAGACTGGAACCCACTAATCTAAAAAAGCATTCTGCATCCATTTAAGTCTTTCTCTAACTTTTAAGCAGTCTTCACATCTTGTCAGAGATATGGTTACTCATTATTAGAAGGTCTTCTTTACTGTATATATTTGGTGATCCACACACTAACGTTACAGCTTAGTTCCAATAGGACTTAAAACATTTTGAAAACATTTTCTGGCACTGAGGACAATCGACAAAGAAGAATCTTATCATATGCTTCAGGGATTAGAGCAATAGGACAAGCCAGAATGGTTTTAAACTGAAAGAGGGGAGATGTAGATGAGATCTTAGGCAGAAATCCTGCCTTCTGAGAGTGGTGAGACACTTGAAGAGGTTGCCCAGAGAGGCTGTGGTTGTCCCGTCCCTGGAGGGGTTCAAGGCCAGGCTGGATGGGGCTTTGAGCAACCTGGTCTGGTGGGAGGTGTCAGGATCTCTAAGGTCCCTTCCAACCCAAACCATTCTATGATTCATAAGCACCCTCAGTTCCCAAAACAGAATGGCTTCATTGCAACTGCATGCTGAGAAAAACACCTGGATCTCCCTCTGTGCAGAACTCTGTCCAGTAACTGTAGGGAAAAAGACGAGCTGGCAGATAAGAAACTCAAGCCACCATTTAACAGTTTACTACTATAGATGATCACATTCCATTGCCTGAGAATATTCACAGGAAGTGTTTAATTTCATTAAGATACGTCCTCAGTATACAACATTACCATAATTTACCTCAAAATATTGATTTCTGGACTTAGAGAGTTTTATTTTTAATATGTTACTTTGTTCAGTGTCCCAGTTCCTTGCCCCACTTTGCTTTCGAAAAGTAAATTTTCCAATTTGTCATCGTTTCTTTCAGGATTCCCTTGTTTTGTTACATTTAATGTTAAGACTGCAATATCTATGAACAAGTGTACTTTCAGTGATAATGAAGGCACCTTTATATGTAAATTTGGAATTTCCCAATGATATTATTCTACAAATCACTACAACTGCATCTGTGTTTCTATTAATTATTTCTTTTTGTTTTCCTTACAAAAAATTATACCTGTTTTTAGGTATTTAAGCTGACTTTTGCTTAGGTCCTTTTCTTGTACAAACCCATCCTTTCCACTCTTCCACAAATGGAGACAGAGTGATTGATAAGTCATCAGTATTCTGACTTGGTTATTCATCACGATGTGCTTTATTAAATTTGACAAATATTTCATGGTAAACTATGTTACTATGATCATGGAAATTCTACTGATACTGTGTTTATTGTTGCATCAGAACTCTTGATTTGGTTAACTGCATGAGAAATTAGGAATTTAGGGGTTTGTGATCAAGTGGTAAATTGGTTTTCTAGTTACTTAATTTTCAGAAAATAAATTGTGTTGCTTCAAGGAACCTTATCACAGCCTCTTTACATGAGCTTCCAGGGTCCTACCAGACTCACAGTCTTTCTCAATTAGGCATTCTGTAAATGACCTGTCAGCAGCTCCTGACAATTATTCACTTTCATATTGTACACGTCAGACTACCGAAATCTAGCAAATACAACGTAGTTTTGATTTATAGAAAAACTTTTTAAAATAGAGATTCGTTGAGGGACAGTGGGAACTGCCTGCCCTCCTGGAGACGGGGAGGTGCAGGGGTTTTCCATTAGGGTGGTGGGAGAGGGACTCGCCAGTCAGAGAAACCCAACATCCCAGCCACAAAGTGGGGCGGGCTGGGGACCAAGCTTTGGGCATTGGACACCTTCATGGGGGCAAAGAAGAGTCAAAGGCCTGGCCGAGACATCAACATGCAGCTGAGGCCTGGAGTTCACAAACTGGTAGTTTGCAAATCGCATGTCAACTGATTTCCTTTGACATTTTTTGGCAAAGTGAATGAGACAGAAATACATGAAAAATGTTACCCCTCAGGATATTTAACTTTGTTGGTTGGTGGGGTTTTTTTGTTAGGCTAGTAACTATTAATACAAGCAAGCGGAAAATTAATCAACTCTTCAATAACAAATATTAGTTACTGATATTTGATCATTTACTAATATATATGTTAAGATAGATTAAAATACTAAGAAATATAAGTACTAGAAAGTCATCTAACTAAATTATGTGATGCACTTGATAACTGCACAATATTTAAAAAAAATGTACTAGAAGGTAACAGAACCAACAGTTAATTAAAGCCAAAAACATGTTTTTTCCTGTAGTAGCTTCTATATTTGTGAAAACTTACTTAATGACCTGCTATAAAATATAGTAAAGTCGATGGGTACCGCTTAGTTATTTGTATGCTGTCTTCAACTACTTAAAGTTAATAGCGCACTTGGAGTTAATTTAAAATTTCAAAAGAAAAAAAAAGAATCTAGTAGACTAGATATAGCAGAAAAACAACAGTACAGCTAGAGAAGTTTCAGAGGTTACACATTTGATGAAATACCTGGAACAGCCTCGATAATGAAGGCAGTAAAATCAAAGAATCATAGAAATATTAGTTGAATGACACTTCGGGGCCTGATCTAGCCCAGCATTCTGCTAAAATCAGCGTTCCTGCCAATTCTAGATCAGGACAACCATGGCTTTTTCTAGACAAATATTGAAACTTCCGAGGACAGACATTCCACAGTCTGTTTCTGTAGTCTGCCCAGGACAGCCCTAGTGTTGCATTACCCTCCCACAAGAAAAAGGTTTTTCCTCATGTCCAGTCTCAGTCTTCCAAGCCACAACTTCACTCATTGGCATCCTATCTGCCACTATAGAGGATTTTGGCTTCAGCATTTCTGTATATCCTATATGTATGCTGCGTCTGTGTTTGGCATGGACACCTGATCTGTGGACTGACTTCCAGACTTGTCATCAGACCTTTAGTGACTGGATTTTCCTGACAGTTACAGGGATGCATCCAATCCTAGTTACCATCATCAGGCCTAAGCCTGCTCCAGGCTGACTTCCTAGCTTTTCCTTTGGACCTTCTTCATCAGCCATGGACTTCTGGCTGATCTGGACCTGGCTTCATAAAGCTTCTGGTAACCAATATTGACTCCAGGGATTCTCCACTTACTATCAGCCATCACACATCAAGCCACTAATCATCACCCTTTGAAAATGATAGTACACCCAGTCTTAAATCCATCTAATACTCCATACAGTCAGTGTATATTTCCTATAATAACATTCTTCTGCCTGGAAGAGATAACTGAAGATGAACAGGATAGAGGTATTTGAAATCAAGGCTGGCATGGAGAAATTCAATAGAGAACTGGGTCTTCCAATACAACTGTGAGAGGTCATAAGCTGAAAGGAGCAGATGGTAAATTCAGAACAGAGATAAGGAATAAGTTCCTCTCGGAATGAGTGGAGAATATTCACAGCTCTTCACCAAAATGCTAAAAAATCACTGGAAAACAAATTTAAATAAATAAAAAATTGGAAAAGGGTGCAAAATTCATCAAAATAAGAGCTACCATTTCAGCTTAGCAGAGTACCTGTACTACATGTCCTGGTAAAGTGGAAAAGTGTAGCAGAAAAGTATGACCAACCCAGTTCTTATGCTCCTCCAGTGACCATTAGATGGTGAGTGAGGTGGCTGCTTGTTCTAGCACTCTGCTACTTCTGTCTCATAAAGACATTGGCTTGAATAATAAAAAGTAAACATTCTTATCTAATAGTAATGCATCCTGGAAATGTATTACTCCCTATTGTTAATTAAAGTGAAGCTGGTTAGTTAGGAAATACAGCCAATTTTAAAAATATTTATCTACCGAAATACAATAACAAATCATATGGTATGACAGCCAAAAATATTTGTCATACTCTTCCATCTTTATCAACTGATCTGCTCATTGTAAAAGTCCAGTGAAATCATCAATGCAAACTACCATCTGCTGCTTGGACTAAAGCTGCCGAGGGGAGATAAATATGTGAAACATGTTTTCGAAGCTTTGTTTCTTTTACCCTTTCCATTATTTAATGGCTAGAAGTTCTTCATCAGGAAAGAATAAGACAAGAGATCTTCTTTGCAAACAAGAACTAACTTACAGAAGTTGCTGTTTCAAGTGTATCCTGTTGTTAGGGTAACTAAAATTCTAAAAATACTTTAAATAAAAAGGACATCACCTTAAAAGCTACTCAAGTAGTCATAGCAACAGTATTTTTTAGTATAAAAGGAGTTGATAGAGGGATTTTTTTCCCTCCTGACCTTAAGCTTTACAAAAATATACAGCTAAATTCTTTTTATAAAGTACATGTGTTTATCCAAAGTTTATCCAAAGACAAAATCCAAATTAAGAATCTGCTGAAGTATCCTGAAGCATTTTACGTATATATAGATTACTAATCAACTTAAGAGCACTTTATATTTCATATTCTCTGTATTTCCAGAAAGCATGTTCCTATTGCACGGTTACAGCTGTTTATATCAAAAACCACTTTCAATGTATTTGAGATTCACCTTAGTGCACCATAATAAATATGTATTTTTGAGTTGTTTTCAAACATTCATGTACATTCTGTATTTATCAGATGGATAATTTCGCCATTTTTTTCTTTCAAAAATATGTGCTAATAAAACTTTGCCCTCTCTTTAGTGTTAAAGACATCCATTCTTATACTAAAGAAATCAGACTTATTGAAAGGATGTACCATTTTATTACCCCAAAACCAGTGCTTTTTGTAAAATAGTGACCCTTCTGTGTACATCTCTATTACCTTGCTCTTAAGGATAAATTTGTAAGACACTTTTGTTTTCATGTATGTTTTCAGACAGTTGTTTAAAATTTGCCTTCTTAAAAAAGAATCAGCAATACTTTGTTGTTATTAGCCACAATTGCTAAGAGAGAATGGGACAGGCATTAATCCTTCTTGCACTTCATTATTTGTTAAATAAAGGCCTTATTTAAAGTTAATTGAAGTCAGTATGTAGACAGTCATTGTTTTCAATAGCCTTTGGATCAGGCTTAAAATCTATTTAGTACAGGTGTATCGCCACGATGAAGGTTACGAAATTTTGGAGTTATCACTGAGGACATAATTTGGAAGTAATGGAATTTGATCTGTAACCAAGGGCCTAATTTGGCATGCAAATCCTTATTAGCAGCGATGACAGATACAAAGTGAATAACACAGCTTGAGCCTGACAGCTTAGGCTGTGATTTCAGGAGTGAAATTAGAAATAAATACAATAACATTGTAAATGTGCACACTTGATATCATTGAGAGGTATCAAGCATAGAACTCATGAGACAGTGACTCTTTAGAGTGAAGATATATTCAAAGTTCCTTACTATCTTAGAACAGACTATGCTTCTCCTAAGCCAATAAAAAATTCATTCAGACAAACAGTATCCTTATTTGGAGTAAAACCGGAAGAATTTAATATTAAATAGTCTTATTTGTGCATGGATAATATTTAAGCTTCTGAGAAGTTTGAATATAAGCAGCACTGATGAGGGATTAAGGGAAAGAATGTGGGTGAACCATGTATGTGGCATATTAATATTGCCTCCCACAAAATTATTTTTGTCATATATCTGTGCAATGTATCAAACGATTTTTATCACCAACTACGTAGTCGTTTTTTTTAAATGTTTATGGAACCACTTTAGAAAGATGGAAAGATTTATGGATGCTATAATATATAGAAAGACGCTAAAAGCAGCATTACAAAACAGTAATCAGGTTATTTCTTAAAATACAATAGCAAAACCTCCCCTTTGTGAAGGAGCCACAGAGAAGAGCAGTTAAGTTGAAAGCAAATAGTAAGAGTGCAAATATAATGGAAGAAGAGAGAGAAATGTCTACTTTTTGTGCATTGTCAGTAGATCTATTACTAATAGTAAATCTAATCAGTAAATGTAGGTTGAAAATTCCTAGTTTACTATAAATTCTAGTCAGCAGCTGAGAAGATAATGGAAAATTTTCAGAGAATTTTCTTTCTCAACAGCTTTCAAATGGCGGTTTAGATATTTCCTGTTGTTACCTTTTTCAAAAAGTTTACATTTGCCACCGAGGTTTTTTGGCTTTAGGACAAAACAGTCAGGATGCTCAAAGAATTCTTGATGTAAGAATGTGACTCTGTGCTTCTTACTTTGTTAAGTAAAGACAAAAAACCTGAAGATGACATATTGTGAAAAAATGTCTTCCAGGCACAGAGGACTCTTCTGAAGCCTTCCACAGGGAAACCCAAAGGAATTGGGGAAGGACTCTTTATCAGGGATTGGAGCAATAAGAAAAGGGGTAATGGTTTTAAACTGAAAGAGAGGAGATGTAGATGAGATCTGAGGGAGAAATTCTTTCCTGTGAGGGTGGTGAGACACTGGAGCAGGTTGCCCAGAGAAGCTGTGGTTGCCCCAATCCTGGAGATGTTCATGGGCCAGGCTGGCTGGGGCTTTAAGCAACTTGGTCTGATGGGATGTGTCCCTGCCCCTGGCAGGGGGCTCAGAACTGGATGATCTTTAAGGTCCCTTCCAACCCAAACCATTCTATGATTCTATGAATAGAAATTCATGTTATGGGTCCACTTAGGAAGCAGAAGTGTATAAATGGTATTAGCCAGTTGATGCTCACACACAGATTTCCAAAATGAAATAATCTTCATAGTCTTTGACAGATACGCTTCTCCCAGACCACATCTTCATCTTGCAACTCCTTTGCAAGATGCTTACATGAGGTTACCAAACCAGAGAGACTGAGGGACCAGTTAGCTCAGCCCTTGTGGATAAGAAATCTGTGCTAATTTTGTGCTGGATTGAGCATAGAATAAGCAAACACAATCCTGTCTAATGGAATGATTAAGTGTTTAAAATGATGTTTTAATTCAATCAATTAAAAGCATAAACAGCATGAGTTTGATTGAATCAGTTTAAAGAATTGCACAGAAACCAATGTGGTTGTCAGCAGGGGTGAAAAATTCATGTATCACCTACACACAGCTTGAATTCTGTATTTTTCAATTAGATATTGCAAACAACCTACTCTATCACAGAAGAATAGCTCTTGAGTAAGAAAATAAATCATAGCAAAGCTTTCAAAACATGTGCAGTTAATTAAAATTTAGGCACTCGGCAACCACTGTCAAACATTTAATAAATATGACAGCTTGATTAGGTTTTATTTGTTCTGTCTTCCATAGACAATTTTAAGAAAATGTTTAAAAGATTTAAGATTTAAATATGCTTTTAAGAGGGAAAAAAAGGTTTTGAATTTAATGAAACATCTGCCTTTTAAGAAAATATTTTTTATTCAGTAGACACATTGCTAAACACAATAGATTAAAAAGAACCATAAATATTTAACTACTGCTAATTGCACATCAAGTACTTAAAAGATAGCAACATGAGAGCAAACAAAAACATCCAATTGCAATTGTAGCATAACATTGTTTATATCCTACAATGCACACATTTGTATGGTAATTTGGTATGTTAATGTTAGAGCAAGACTTTCCAGAATTGCTCAGATTTTGCCTATCCAAGTATTAACCTGAATGATAGAAAACATTGCCTTTAAGATCACTTTGGTTAGAAGGAAAATATAGGAGGTGAGCTGCTTTTAAAAGATATGTTCCAAAAATTAAGAGATTAAAAATGTTATTAACATCAAATTCTTTACAGGAGTCTATGCATTTAATACAGTAAACTAATTTAATTCCATCAACTTCTACACCTTAGCTAATGTATATGTGTTAAACATTTTTGTTCTATTAACTTTAGTTTTCATTATAATCAATATTTGATATTTCATTTTACCTACTTTATCAGTATAACCTTTTCAGATGGGTAATTGTTGCTTGAAGTTTTACTGTCACACTAATTTCTTCACAGAAAAGCTTTGATTGTTGTGATAAGAGCTTAAAAGCATATAATTTTTAAGAATAATATAAAGAGATATACAATTGGAAGCAAATAACACATTCAAAATTAGCATTGTCTATATCTGCTTTGATTCTTCTCACCTCACATTTTGTTTATTAGTTTTGCTCCAAGAGTCCATCAAGTTCTCAAAGAAAAATAAAAAAAGATTAAGAATATTCTTTGGACTTATAATGTTCATATCATTCATACAGTGACGAATACCATGAAATGAGCTGCAGTTAATATTTTAATAGGAATATTTAGCTTTTGATCTACAAAAAGGGCTGAAGCATTAAACTGCTTCCAGTATCCTAAAATAAATAATTAAAAACCTCAAAATTTCTGACATGCCAGTGCAAGAGTTTTGCAAGCAAAGAATTGGTGAATTAAAAATACATCATTCAGAAGACCTTGGCAATGAAGGTGCTCTTAAACATGATGGAATACTATAAATCAATCGGATACCATATTACCTGAAAATAAGCTATGGGAAAGCAGACTTTGGGGACTAATACTGTACATGAAATTTGCCTCAACCACTAATGAGATTACATTTTCGAGAGAAAAGGATCATACAAACGTCTCATAACATATGAATACTAATTCACAAGTCAGGTCACTCTGCAAGACCAGTGAAATGCCACTGCATATGCACTACTAAAGGAAAAAGTGTAATAAAATACTCTAGGAACTTTAGATGGCTTTACTGTAACTACAGATAACTGTATCACAGTAACTAGACGTTATACTGGGAAAAACTTTAGAAAAGCAAATTGTTCGTAATTTTTATTAGTGAGTTTTACAAGAACTAGTTTCAGATACAAGTTATTATGTCTTTGTTATCCTGGGAATCACATCTTTTTTTTTTTTTTGCAAAAAGTAACCATAAATAATCCATGAAGCAGTATTTTCAGTCTCCTCAGTTAACAATTGTGCAATTCACATGTGATCACAGTTATCATCAGAAACAAATCTATGCATGTTTCTATTCCTCCAACAGGGTAAAGACTGGGTTAAGTGATTTCACTTCAGAGTTTATTCAAGAAAATTTCCCAAATCAATACTTAAACAGTCCCATTTAATATTTTGTAGAAAAAAATGTAATAGCCAGGTATGAATTGGAGGTACATGTGCACATCACCCACCATTCATGGACACAGCTCTGAAAGAAGCAAATTCATAACTGTTTCGGCAGGAATGACACTGGTTCTGTCAATTCTTAGAGCAAAAGAGTCTATAACTCCAGAAAAAATAAAAAATGTCAACTGTATCATCTTAGAAAATTAATATTCTTTACTGAATATGAAACATTCAGGTTACTGTAATTTCTTTGACAAAAAGGAGAGAATAAAATATATCTTTGCAAATTGGACTTTGGGTGCAGGTGTACAGTTTAGTAAAATTAGTCAGATGATAAAACAGAAAAGTATTTTCTAGAGCAGAAACAATCTGATCATTCTTTAACTTTTTTTTGGCCTATTTAATATATCCTAGACATTTTTCCAGGACATTTTTATGTGATATAAGGATTTATCTGATTATTTCCTAGTATAGTTGGGTGAAATCCACGTTTTCCTCAGAGAAGACAGATCACTTTAAGCAGCACATAATAACATTCTGAAGAGCTTGTGCTGTCACCATCTGTATATCAAATTAGAAAAAAATCCACTTCTTATCTGCAATAGAATTTCTGTGTAACAGCATTTTTGTGGAAAGTTGAAAAGACTCCAAGAGAAGAGGATTGCATCTACAGTCTTTTGGAAACCACAGCACTTTATCTTGTTGCCCAGCTTAACTGCTGCTTCATTAAAGATTTCTGACAAGTAAGATCTCTCATATTTGCTAGAGAACAGTAGGATTCATACTCAGCATCAAATCCACCCAAACTAGTGAAAACACCTGGAAAAGGCAAAGTCTAAGTATCCTGGTCCTGTATGAAGTTACAGTCTTTAAAATTAGAAAAGACCTGGCTTGGTAATACCTCATACATCTAAAGGGTCCTCGGCTTCTCACACCTTCACAGTTTCTGCTCAGATTAACCCAGTTACGTGTTACCTTGTGCTATTTTCCTTTCATATGTTCCTTTTAAATTCCTTACTATACAAGGAAATTGCAGGTGGATAAAGAATAGGACAAGGGTGACCCCAAGGTGTTTCACTAATTTAATGATCCCTGATTAGATGTTCTAGATCAATAATGAGGTGGCATTGACAACTTTCTTAAATTGAATCCTCTATTTATCTTTCATTGCTTTTTTGTTTTTTACACCATTTGAGTCACCTTCTTATTCTATCCAGGTATTAGGTCATTCTGATAATAAGGATACGCTGTCCAAAAAGTAAAAGATACAGCGTTGAATAAAATCTGCATATCACAGTGCTCTTAAATTTAAATAAAATGCATAGTAGAGTCATAAAGAAAAGTAAAAGTCTAAATAGAATGAATGGAAACAGTTTAATGGTAAACATTTACTGATTTTAATTCTATATGTATATTATTATTTTCGTATATAAAAATACATTGTCATTTTCTAACATATATGACAGAAGTTTGCTGCTGTTGTTTGACATATGTCCAAGAAAACTTCATATTAAATGGGGGGAAAAAGATTTTTTTGGAGGTGAATGCCTTTTTTCCTATTTTCTATTTCTAGTGGTAAGCATCTACTTAGATTCCCATTTGCTGAGTTTCTAAGAAAAAAAGCAAAGTAGGAAAATTGCTTTCATTTATAAAGATCTTCTAGAAGGGAGAGTGTAGCTGATGTTAAAAAGTACTGGCTGTAAATGGAACAGTGAAATCAAGAATTAACAAAGCTGCAATAAAAAATTTTATCTCCACTGTAAAAGGAGATGACTCACATTGTTCTTAAAAGAATATTGGAGTTTTACACATCAATAAATAATATATTGGAATTTCAATCCAAAATTGTAAGAATCCCTTTATTTTAAACATTTCAGTATTATCTTTTTTTTAGTAAAAATTGAAATTATGCAAGTATTCTTTGAATTTTAGTTCATTTTTAAATTATTATTTCCTGACGGGAAGATTTTTGAAAGAACATATATGCATTATCCCCAAGCAATTTTAAACTATGTGAAATTCTAATGCATTAAACACCTCATGTTACAACATACGTAACTGCACACTATAAAGCTCTTGGAAACAGTTTTTAATTAAAATAAAGTTCAGTCTAAGCATTGCTGTTTTTATCCTGACACCAATTAAGTACCTTAAAGGATTAGCTGATGAAGTGTTATAGCTTATAAGTACCCAAAGCAGTTAATTATCATAAAAAATCATATTTAAATATTCAGCGTAACATATCTAAAAAAGTATAAGCTGTTGTTACTAGATGTTCAAAAAAATACAGAGTAGGGTAAATCTTCCATTTAGGTGACTTTCTCTTCTAGCTTAGTTGGAGCCCAACTTCTAACGCGGTATTTATTTTACTCTGTGTGTCATCTTATATAAAGGCTTATCTAGTACATGATATACTGAACAATTAATTATAAATATGTACAAAAATCCCTCCAAGCACAAAGGAACACAGGAGGGACTCTGAACCAGTAAAACAAGCTACAGCCTGTTTCTTCCTATCATCTCCAACTCCCTGCCTTACTCACTAATGATAAATCTTGTAGTATTTTCTGAAGGTCATTAAATCAAAGAAAAAATAATAGTAAATAGCAGATTTCATCATTCTAGCTCCAATCCTCTTCCACAAAATTATATAAAGATTATACAAATTGAGATGGCCAAATTCTGATGGGTTAAGCTATTCAGAATCAATGACTACAATGACAAGACAGTGATAATTTATGATTTCAGAGTGCTTCAGACATTAAGAAGTTCTACATGAGTAATTGAATTTTAAAATTTCTCGTTCCTTTCCACAAGTTTTATGTAGTTTATAGGCCTAAATAAAATGGTTTTTTGTACATGTAAGTGTGAAGCAAGGTCTTTAAGAGATTAAGATGGAAACACTCAGCTCTGATGATTGCCTTTAATTTACTAGCTACATATAATCTGAGCCAAAAAATCCTTAATGGTCTTCAAACATCAACAGAATAGCATTCTCCACAGCTTTAAAAGGAAGCAAATGATCATTTGATTATTCCTATAATGAAAAAAATGAGTAAACAAGCAAAAAGACATGGGATTTTTCACATCAGTAACACAGTTGTAATTGCAGTTAGTTAAAACGCATTGCACTGTGTTGTTTCCAGTGGTTTTCACATGAACTTGTCCAAATTCTATTCTCATCAAAGTTCACAGGGCAAAAAGGTTAGGAAGAAAAATTCAGGAGTTTAACGCTCCTGAAGAATAGGAGAGAGATTTTGAAAGAGAGTTTGAAGTTTGGGTTATTGTCATTTTCCTCAGGAAATGCATGCCTTTGCACAGATTTATTTTTTTTTTTCATTAGGAATTACACAACTGGAAAGGGGACTGTAGAGCTTGGGGAAGAGGGGGCAGGCATGAAGAATTAATTTGAATTTCATATTATTATGTGTATTTTACAGGTTTAGAACACCCACAATCTGTTCTAAAACTTGCTAGAAGGAATTATTTTTGTAATGGGCTGTCGACAGACATTATATGTGCTCAAGAACATATGTCTGCATATATGAAACCCCGTCTGAAAAAGCTGGCGTTTACTTACTGTGAAGCACATTGTTCATCAGCAATTCCATCCTCTATGAATGGCTCATCCAACTCATGTTGAAGTAACTTTGTGTCATAATCTAAAAGTAAAGAAACATTTTGAAAATGTTATACAAAATCATTAAAACACTTCAAAATATACGTTACTCCATATGTCATGACTGCTATGAGTCTGAATGTACTTAATGTATATTTATGGTACTTTAAAAATTCATGTTTTAAAGTTAAATGTTAATCACAGAATCACAGAATGGTAGATGGATGGGAGGGATCTCTGAAGATCATCTAGTCCAACCCCCCTTGCCAGAGGAGGGGAATTCAGGGTGGTGGAATAGTCCCAGGGTTATGCACAGGAGAGAACAACTTTTTGTTTTACCCTCTGTTCGTGGCCTGGTGTCAGCTTCCCTGACAGAACCTCTGTTCTTCATGCAGTTGTATCAACTATGTATGGAATCAATGCCATTCTGTCTGGTCTCTGTGCTAGTAGGGCAAACACATCAATCTATTGTTTTTCTTGTCCTGTAGACAGCTGGACATGTTTCTCACACCATTTTCAATGACTTTTTGCTAGCACAGCTTTAAATGGTCCACTGAATTCTGCCAGTTTATTGTTCTGCAGGCTAGAGAGCAAAAAGTAAGGAATTTTTTTTACAGTTGCATTTCTTTATCCTTCAGACCTGTAAACTTTCTTTCTCTAGATTAATCCCATCGTTTTTCTTTCTTCTGCCTTTTAGCACCTTGCCCTGCAGCCCTTTGTACAAAGCTTTTTTTCTTCCATTCATACAGTCTTTACTTCTGATAAGCCTATTAATTATCTCCTCTGTTGATATAATAATTGTTTCTCACATCGTTTCTAATTTTTCAGCTTAATTGCTCTGTAAAGAGTGGGGAAAACCAGAGAAATACAGAGGATGGACAGAAAGCCTCATGATTAACAAGCATATATCAGAGGTACGTGGCTGATGTGCCTCTGCAATGAGTTGCTTCTTCAGGCACAGGGTTAGTTAAAGAAGATTGTATCTTGCCCCAAAGCCTAGAGAAGGGTCCATTACCAGCAAATGCTGGCTGAGAACAAGTCAGCACGATCAGAGGAGCTGCAAAGGGACCCCTGCTGTCACAGTGGCTTCCTGTGTAAAATCCTGCCAAGAACCAAAAATATTTCTTGTGCTGAAGATGTACCTGGAGGCATCTTTGCTCTTTGAACCAGTGACTACACCTCACCCTTAAAATATTAAAATATTGCAAAATATTAGCATAAGGAGGGTGGAAGATACTGTCAATGCTGACAATCTTCAGGTTGCTATAATGATACTTAACTTTAAGGCATCTCCTCTAGACATGCATAATGATCTGATCTTCTACTACAAGCTACAGGCAATTTGTTTGCTAAGCAGGCAATCTTGTACTTTTCTAATTTATTTCACATAAAAATGTAAAAATATTAATTAGAGAACTGTGATCAGTTGTAAAAGACTTTTCTGAGCAAAGCCATGGTAATAATAATTCTCAGCTGGCACATTCAAGCCCGTAGCATTGACTATCAGCTTGGCTATAATCACAAACGTATTCAGAAGGACCAGAAATTTAACATCAAATGTTGGCGAAGTGTTAGTTGGTGATGTCCCAAAGTCTCACGAGTTCCTGAGAGGAAATTGTAAGAGCTAAATTCCAGTTGCTTCAACAGCACTGTGATATGCAGACCAAGCTTCTGCCGGGGCTGAAGAGGGTGGTGACTCACATCAGGTCCAACACTTTAATTCAATAATCCAATAAAAGGAATGTGTTTCACATAATTCCCTCCCTGTACTTTTCTTCCTTTCACAGAAGAACTACTTTCAGTGAGGCCCCAATCAGGTAAGATGGAGAAACTTGTAGAAAGGAAAAGTCTAAAGTAGCCACAAATGGCTGGATGAAGCTTTCTGCATTTTCAGCAAGCAGGAAGGTTTATTTATTGCCTATGTCATAGAAAATCTGGATCCTTTTCTTGATTAATCATACCTTCCTTGTATGACCTTGCATTAATAACTCAGCTCCCGCATGCCTCATCCTCTCCACCTGCTCAAGGTACAGAATATTTGTCCACAGATGAGGAATCTAGCAAAGCTAAAATCATTCCCATGTCTTCAAGATTTCTGAATATTTTCATTACCATGTTGGTAATTTCAATTCTTTTTTTCTTTAATTTTATTTCTTTAATTTTAATCAGTTACTGTTTTCTGCACAACACAGTATAACTTCTTTGTAATGTGGAGTAAGCGTTAAAATTTAGTGAACTAAAAACAGGTGAAATCAACTCTATATAAAAAAACAAAAACACACAAACAAACCCCCAAAAAACCAAACACCCCCACCGCTAAAACCAGTCAAGCAATAAAATGGCAACTGAATTTGATAAGTAAAATGTTCAATCGTAGCAAGTACATTACATACAGCAATAGTTTCTATCTTTTTCCTTGGATATTTTGCTAAAAATTCTAGACAACATTCTGGTTTTAGGTATGACTCTGTAGCCCGCTGGCTTCTGTCCCTGAGACTCCTACATGAGTTTTAGTTCCATCAGCACTTGTTATAATGATCTTACCGTCTTGTTCCCTGGGAAGCAAATATCACCTGGGGCCAGATTACTCATCACTTTGGTTTGTGTAGATTGCAAAATGGGTTAAAAATGTTTCCTCTGATTTGTTGGGCAGTGATGAACTGGGTCTCTTAGAGTTATAATCAGGGAGAGGAGAGAAACAGAGAAAACTCATGTAAAATGTTACAATAATAAGCATTTCAGAAAATATTTCTCTATTTTTTTCTGGTAGTTTCTAACAGCCATTAAGAAAATAATTTTACATCTACTTACAAATTTATGAATATTAATCAAGTTTCACAGAAGTTTTGCTAGCCTTAATATAATAAAATTGAACTCTTGCTTGTAGGTGGGTGATAAAACCTCTCTGAGCTTCTAAAATAAAGTAAGAATATCTATCCAGGCAACAGGAGCATGTGTAGGGAGAACTAATTATTGAAAAACATATCCTTTGTTATAGAATTTCTCAGTCTAATTATATCTGTCTGTAGTTAAAATTATATTTCCTTGTCTTATGTTCCCTCTTCTCTAGATCACCAATAAAGCAAATGAGAGCAAATTTTTCTGAAGTGGTGTGGGGAGAAGTAAATTCTTCACTACTTATTTCCAGCATACTACAGGGTACCACAAATATTATGCAAAGTGTAAAAAAAGGGAAAAAATTCTTCAAGAAGTGGATCATCTTTAAGAATGGAACCACAACCACATTAACTCATTCCCTTTTTCTCTAGCTTATCTAGAAAAAGGTGGTAAATAAACAGCATTGGTCAGGCTATTGAATACTCAAACCACATTCTTTTTCACTGACTAACTTTTAAAATTGTGACAGTTAAAATCACTGGTAGAAAAATGGTAAAAAATGCTGACTTAAAAGCTGTGATTTACATCAGAAAGATTTTTTTTTATTATCTTTATATGCTTAAACTGAACTGTTTTTTCTTTGCATTTCCTTTGCTTGGCCTTGATTAGGTTTTGGCTTTGGTTTTTGCTAAATTTTTTTTTTTTGTAAATTAACAAAAAAAAATCCAAACAAATCATAAACTTAGATAATTTTACCACTCTTTACTCCTATTTTCTGGAGTTTGTTGTTTGTTAGTGGCCATACTTTTAATTTTCTCCTTTTTACTTCACGTCTTTTCTTTTGGTCATTATTGGGGTTTGCTTTTGCTACTACTTAGTTTCTCCCAATGTGTTAACCCCACATTCTCCCAATGGTTTTTGGATGTGTGAGGGAGCAGCAAGAGCAGAGGTGGTCTACAAAGAAGGTTGAGCCACGAGCCAAAGGTGACTACAGCACAGTCAGTGCTCTTGGGAGGAGGGTGCTGTGTGTAACCACACCGAGAACAGGGTGCTGATAACAAGATCCATCAATAGATCCAGTTTATCCGAGCCCTTAATCAGTTTTTAATTAATAGAAAATTATTCACATGTTAACAGTACTCCGTTAACTGATCCTTTATGACACAGTTTAGTCATTCATAATCAGGTTGCCCAGAGAAGCTGTGGCTGCCCCATCCCTGGAGGGGTTCAAGGCCAGGCTGGATGGGGCTTGGAGCAAACTGGTCTGGTGGGAGGTGTCCCTGCCCAGGGCAGGGGGGTTGGAACTCAATGATCTTTAAGGTCCCTTCCAATCCAAATCATTCTACAATTTATGATTAAGTGTTAATCGACTCTCCTGCAGTTCATATCTATGACCACGAATGTAACAGGATGTTTCAAGACCAGGAAACACTTGACCTCATACACAACAAGAAGTACAAAAATATTAGGGCAAGGCTTTGTTCCACTATCCTTCCCACATGGATTAGACTGTAGTGCTCAGACTCCAAGTGCCACCTTATTTAATATATATTGAAATTACAATAGAGTACTGGATTGACTCGTGTCTTCCCACAAAACACACTTATTTATTTGTATATATGCTTTTCTGGTGCACTTGAGAAATATAGTTCCTACCAGTTGCCATGGTTGCTGCCTGCAATCTTAATAAACTTCTTAAAAGTGTTTTGAAGAGTGCACAGAAATACCATCCTAGGCAGGCTGCCAGCTGGAAGGATATTATAAAATACTGCACTTGCTCACCAGGGGTTTCCCACAATCTCTCTCCAGCTGGCAGCCTGCCCTGCCAGACAGGAGCCTCTGGGAGGGCAACACGGTACTTGTTGCTGGCAGATTTGATCTCCCAGTAGGGGTGGGAGTGTCCCAGGAAAAGCCTTTAACAATTTCTTCAAGCCCAGACTTTTACGTGGTTTTCCCTCCCCTACAACATCTCTTGTGCGTGATAGAAATCTGCCTGCCTTCAAAATAAACTATGAACCGGTATTTTCCTCAGTTTATAGAAATCTTCACAGAATATTAAAATTTCTAAAGATTGGCAAATTAGAGTCTGGACCTCTAAACCTTATATTGTTAGAAAAAATAGGGTCATATTGTGCCTCAGCGGTGATCTGTAACACAGATGTCAAATAATTCACACAGATTTCATCGGTCAACTAAATTAATATTGATTTCACTGTCTTTTAACACAAGCAAGAGTTGCAGCTTTGTAGGTAGTTTAGGACCATAGCTTTGGTAGGAAGAACAAAATTGAAAAGAATTTGTGTTTCACAAGTCACCCCAAGTGATTTTCAAAATCTGATTGAAGGATCGGAAGAAGAATCCTTTTTTTTTTTCTTTTCAAAACAGCTTTACGGTTTTTGACTGCCTTCAGGAGGACCATAACAGAGATTTCTTGGGATAGTTTTTCATGAATGTAGATTCTGCTCTCTGAAGTTTAACACATTTAACTTTATTGAATGAAGATCCAGCAACCAATGAATAAATTAAAAAGCAAAAGTTGACCTGAGAAATAATCTTTTTAAAATATAAATCAGACCAAATAGCTGTAATTTGGACCATTCTAAGCCTTTCCATCAGTGTCTGCTGACAGAGCACAAATCTTGATAGGTCATAAATACAAGGGAGAACAAAGCCTAACTGCCAAATTATGCACTTTCAAACATAATGACATTTGGTCATCAGTAACTGGGACATTTTTTTCATTCTACAGGATACCTTTGAGTAGACTACTTGAAGATGACAGAGAATGTTGAAATTTCATATGAAATCAGGAAGGCTTGAATGCCTCCCTTGGCCAGACAAGCAGGTTTCAGCATTTTCTCCAATCTGGGCAGATAAATATTCATGGTGGCATTTTCTTCAGCCCTTGTGGGTATCATAAGGTGTTGCTAAAAGGGTTTCTGATCTGAAGGGCACGGCCAGATTGAGCTATGAGTCAGTCCATGGCATACAAAACAAATATACCCAGTCTGGAGGACAGTATTTTAGTGCCAAGTAGCAGAAAGCAAGAGCAGGTGTCCAAAACATTGCAAAAATTAGTTCCTCAGGCAGATCGCTGGAGTTTACTGTGTGGGGTTCTTCACAAATGTATATCTAACCAGATTAAAAGAAAATAAAAATCTACCAGCCCTTAGTGTGACACAGTTGCCAGATTTTACCTTTAGCATGGAGAAAGCCCATCTCTTCAGTATCAATAAATTTTTATTTTCTCCTGGAAAATGGCCAGGAATAGCCTTCCACCTGAAGGGAAAAATAAATCACTGATTTCACATTACTTGAATCTTCTAAATTTTATGACATGATCCAAATCAGGAGAAGTGTCAGAAAAAAATGGGAGAAAGTCTGAAAAGATACGTCTTTGAATAAGACACAATTTCACCTTATCTTCTTGGGCCTTGTGCTTCAGGATGACTTATCAGCCACATCCAAGAATCACTTCGGACAGAATGGTTCTTAAGTTCAGTTGCCAGCTGAGGATCATCACAATATAACAGTATTTAAAAAAATATGATAAATGCATATGATATAAGTCTGTTCTGCGACCCAACAGGCCGCATCCAAGGGGGCTGAGAGGACCGGTGATATTTTTGCAAGGCTGATCACTTTGAAAGGTGACAGAAGAAACTGAGTGATTCTTTCAGAACAAAGTTACTTACTCAGCTGATGATGTAAATTAGGTATAAGTTGTCCTTTGGGATATTGGACAAGCTGTTTGCAGTGATGATACAGGCCATGTTGATCAAATATGAGCACTCGCTGTCCCCTGGTATCCAGGATGACACATGCATTCACCCACAACATGTTGCAGAAGAATAAAGGAATATTTCTATTTCCTTATGAATGAAGAACCCCCGGAAGAGCCTCAGGAATTTGGCTTATTGCAGAGAGTTTGCATAATGGACACAAGAGGCTTCTAACTTTTTATTTTCTTAATTTATAAAATACATTGAGTTTTTTTTCTAAGTATGAAAAGCGCTGGCTTTTATGATTCTATTCTTAACACTGTCGTTGTTGTACTCCATCCCACATTTCAAATTTGAGTATTTCATCATACCTGATTTTATTCTAGATTATGAACAATGGAACAAATATTATGTAGTTTACCACAGAGGTATGTGCATGGTTCATAACTGTGGTCTTTGTGAGCTAACGTTAATAGCCATTTTTCAATAGCTATTACTCAAAAAAATAATTGAAATTAATTTGGCTTTCTGCTTCACCTAAAGACTTATGTTTAAGAATTCAGAGAGCTCAATTAAACTAATGCAAGCTCTCATACTGAAGATCCCAGTATAAAGTCCATTAGTCAGGATGGCAGCCTTCAAAACACACATAGTTCCATTATTGGTCATAGCTGACAGATATGGAACAACTGGAGATGCATGGTGACCTTCCGTTTGGGTGGTTTTACTACTTTGACAACTCTGTGTGACATAGAATTACACGAGTCAGAGAAGGAAGATATACATTTGCAAAAATAGCCAAGGGATAATATAATTGCATGACTTCTGGATCCACTCCATCTTCACCCATTTGTTCAAAACAGCACCACACCGAAGTTCTTTAATTTCTACATGGCAAAGTAGGAGAAAGAAGCATGGAAGTAGAAAGAGACCGGTTACTTGGTCATTTTATTTTGCAGTGTTATTATACACTGGGAGTTGCTACACCTTAGGGCAGGCAATAAATTTTTTAATCAAAGCATTAGAAAAGTCCTGCAACTATGCAGTATGCTTCCCGAGTTAATCTTCTGCATGGCTCTGTGGGGTCTGTGATCAGAATCCTAATAATTCCAATGCAGACTAACACAGAAGAGTATTTTATTTACAAAAGGCATGACAAAAAATAAAGCTTTTCCCACCAAAAATATGAATTATTTGTCCCTAAAAATGTTGAACAAATCAAAGAGTATTGCCATAAATTATTGATAATTATGAGACAAAAATGAAAGGACAAAACACCTGCTTTAGCACTGCCATTTTCTGGGATTATTAAAGCGAGCTGCTTGATTTGGAAGTTTTTAACACCATTTAACTGCATAACTGTACTGTAACTACAACAAGATTAATTTAAGGTAAGTGGTTTTAACTTTAACAAACTATTAATGATAATGCACTCGCTCGGTACCTCTGTACCGACAATTATATCTACACAAGTACTGAAATGATGCACGTAATTTACTTTATCCTCCTTACTCATTAATTCAGACGTTCTCACACTTAAATTTTTCTCTAATATGAACACTATTTTATTCACGTTAGAAGAATTTTCTGGGTTCAGAAACATTCAGAAGCTTGATAACATTGCTAGAATACAACTATAGATATAAAGCTAAATAATTGGAACTTTCACAATTTCCTTAGGCTAACACAAGTACCTGAAAAGTGGTTTTCATGCCATTTCCTTTTCTTTTTTGTTAAACTTTCTGAGAAAGAGCCATTTGAATACCATATTTTTAAGCTTAAATTCAATCCCACTGAATTTTGGAGTAGCAGTGAAGGAAGCATCAACAGGTGTTTGAAATATATCTGTAAGATTATTCTACAGGTGATTTTGCTTTATAAAATCTGCTAGCACTGAGAAATAGCCAAGTCAACAGTTAAGAAACTAATCATAATTATATGGCTTCCTTAAGGGGAAAAAAATCATAATATTTAAGTTAACTAGTTAAGACTTTTAAAATGCAACATACTAAATAAGGCACAGTCTTACCAGAAATAAAAACCCTAAGGAAACAATCCATTAAGTTATATAGAAAGGCCACCAAGATGATCAGAAGGCTGGAGCACCTCTTCTATGAATACAGCTTGAGACAGTTGGGTTGTTGAGCCTGGAGAAGAGAAAGCATTTAAAGCGACACTATAAAATGTATAAAAATCTGTATTTACTTGTTGTAAAAATATATTCCAGAGATTAACCTTAGGGCCTTAACAAAACAATCATTTAGAAGCTACTCAGGGAAGTTATTCCCCGCTTCCACCAGATTAAACAATTGATACTGAGAAATCTTGGCAAAATCCCAATACATGTACTATACAAATATCTACATACGATCTTGCCAATGTTGGTTGAAACAAAGATCAATGCTTATTTCCTTTTCCAGTGTTGCTAAACGTACAGATGTTCTAAGTTCATAACACTTTCAGTGATTTCCTTTTTCAAATATGTGGTTTAAGTGATTAGGGCTAGTCATACACTTTCTGCCAACACCTTTTTCATCAGAAAAAAAGCTCACTTTTTAAAAGAAAATATATAAAAATTGAGGGGAGAGAAAGCATTTTAGCCACTGCTATTTTACAGTGCAAATGGTTCTACTCTGCTGTAGGATGGAGTTATGGAACATGGCCTTGAACACCTCCAAGGATGAGCATCCACAGCTTTTCTGGGCAATCTGTCCCAGTGTCTCACCACCCTCTGAGTAAAAAATTTCTTCCCAATATCTTGTCTATATCTCCCCTCTTTCAGTTTAAAACTGTTACCCATCATCCCTGATCAAGAGTCGCTCCCCATCTCTCCTGTAGCCCCTTTTAGGTACTGGAAAGGGCTATAAGGTTTCCCTGGAGCCTTTAAGCTTCTTCCTTGTGACCACAATTTAGGAATTCAGCCAAGCAGGTTTCTAGCCAAGCTGGGCTCAGAAACAAAATCAGCCTAGCTGTACTATTGGGTTTTTTAGCTCAGGCACCAGCATAACATTGTATAGATACAAACATGACTTTTATCAGATAAGTTGTTAAGCTCCAAACGCATATTATGTTTACTAGCCAAATTTCTGCTTTTGATAATGCTGAGAACTCTTCTAGGAATTTCAAGTAAAAAGAGACTGAGCTCAGGCCGACGGTTTATCATCCAAGACAGTCGATGTCCCGTTTCTGCTGGAATTCTCGTGGGTAACATTGTCAGATTGGCTTCTATTCAAAGTATGGCCAAAAAAACTGGAAGAGGAGTTACTAGTAATATATATATTTATGAGCTTTTTAAAAAATGTTGCAGCTGTCTACTTGGACAGTAGACAAAAAGAAAGGCCATGGGGAAAGGAGCAAAATCATTTCCAGTCTTTTCTTGAACAGCAAAATGTTAGATGGCCATAATGTGAACTCAGCTCTTGTGAAATACGTCCAGAATGCAACAAAATGCTACTTCGAAATACCATACAAAAGCTCCTCTAAAAAAAGATTGGCTTATTTTCAGCTGACTGAAACATTTTTGTTTCTACACAGCAAAGAGTTCATTCCCTTTTGAATTATCTGTTGTTTTAATCCATCATGGGACAGAGGAAGTCATCATGAACAAAACTTTGTATGCTGAAAAGAATATCCAAAAAAAAAGATTATAAACCTGCCCTCAATTTTCCAACAGAGGGTCTGTCCTTTCCTCTGTCATGCACCTCCAATACTAATTGTCACTTCTGCCACTCAATATTTAGGATATTGGAATAAATAACGATTTCAGAAATATGTCAAATGCTATGAAGCCACCACAGATAATAACTTAATAACTAAGACAGAGAGACTTAATCCACAGAAAAGGCTGAGAGTGGTCATTTTTCTTTTGGTAAAATAGACCACTATCTCTCATCACAGACACACAAAAATTACATAAAATATATGTTTACTTGACAAGAAATCAAGAGAAAGAGTTAGAGTCATTTACTACGAAAATAAAAAAAATCTTTAAAAAGCAACATTCTCCTATCAAGTTTTAAGTCCTTTTATACTACAGTATGTGACATTCTGACCTGACGGAACAAAACGATTGTCAGGTGAAAAAGTATTATTTGTGACAAATTAAAAGTTTAATTTACAACTTTATACATATTTTCACTATATATTTCCAGAGCCACAGCTTTATGTCAAATATTTATATATTTATATTAGCTTCATGTCAGTTTATTTACATTTACACCAGTTCTAAAACTGTAAGATTATAACACAAAATAACCATGCAAGTATTTGATCAAATCCTTTTAGGATTACATTAATTTCATTAATAATTTGTAAAAATAGATAAGTCTCACAAATACCTTCTTCAAAATTACCAAAATTAATACATTCCAATTCTTCAGTGTTTTCTAGTTCACTAATAGAAAATGAATTTCTACATTTCATTTAATTAATCAAGCCCATGTTTTCCCTCTGCTAAAAGGAACTTTTTTTCCATTATGCCTATACACAAAATTTTCAACAAGACAACATTCTCAGGAACCTAATTCTCGTTAATGACAAAAATTACCCCAAATTTTCACATGGTCAGAAATTGTTCCTTTTGCTTCATAATCCACAAAGCAAAATTCATTTTAAATAGATATATATAATTATCTCTGCATTCCTCACCTTCCCAGGAATATTTCAGCCATGTCATTTTGAGCAAGACCAGACATCAATCAGCTCAGCATTTGGCACTAGTGAGGGCAACAAGCATCTGAAGTGGGACCAAGGATTTCTAATAGCATATCTTTCACTAAAGTAGTAAATTTCAATGCCAATACAAAAACACTTTAAGAGGCTCTATAGTTTTGCTGTTGTCACTGCTTCATCCATACCCTTGCGAGCTGGGCTGAAACATCTGTCAACTGTGCGTGGGACCATGCTGTGCAGGGACAGAAATTTCTCCCTTGAGCCATCAAAAGAAATGCTTGGGAATCAAATGGAGAACAGGTTAAAACAATTATAAAAGGAAAACCTGTGATTCCTTTACGGTCATTGAAAAGGTGATCATCTCTTAAAAGGCCAAGCTTTGACTTTTTAGTGAAAAACAGAAGAACAAAAAGATAATTCCAGAAGAGCAGTGAGGTATGCATCAAAAGGGTAAATTCCTCTGTCAGTAACTCAAAAGCAGCAGTGTCCTTTTCAAAAAACAGAGGTAAGGAAAAGAGATTAATTTATCAATGTATTTAGAAGATCAAAGGGCTCATTTCTATTCAGTTTGATTTTTATTTGTCTTGAATTATATACATCAAAAGTACATACCTCAGGCTTAAGAGAAAAAGAATAAGGAAGCCGAAGTACTGAAATTAACATCAGGGGAACAGAACAGGAAACAACTTCAAGACCAATAAGTAGCTATGACTTTTTCTGTTACAAAGATAAACATTTTGACCTTTTTAAAATATGACTTCTGGAATTGCAAGGGCAACATAATCAGGGCACTTTCAAAGGACACTGATTCAATGCAATAAATTGAAGAGTTCTCAAAGAGAACTAATAAAATGTTAAACCACGATTTACTTGTTTTTAATAATCTTGGCCATTTTAAATTCAAGTGTTAGAACACTGTTAGGATTCTGTACATTGGATAGCAAATTTCAGAACTTACTCGAATCATCAATGCAATGGAAACTTTTTCAAAGGCTTTTCTGTACTATGACATTGCAACTGTAAATGTAATGCTACCATGATCTTATTGCCAGGTATAAATTTCTTATTGCTATGTACATATACTTTATGTATATGAATGAAAACATTATTTTTAGTGCTGCAGTTCCAAGAAGCCCTTATAGATTGCAGAAAACACGTTAAAAGAAAATACCATGCTGCTCTGAAAAAAGCACAGAAAACTTAAGCTTGTGTGAGAAAAATAGCGTTGAATGTGTCACCTATCTAAAAAAAATCCAATCCCAGAAAGCTGTCTGTGGGGCTGGGCTGAATAACAGCTGAGAGTATTTTCCTTTTCCTTGAGGCAAAAGATTGATGATTTAGAAGAATCCTTTCTCACCCACTTAGAAGTTGTTCTCTGAGTGTACTCTTTATTATGGAGAAGTGTTGAGACAGCAGGGTGCCCTGGGGAATCCGCAGGCAGGGCCTGTCCCACTGAGGACAGCCCAGCCCCTGGCATCCCCATGGTAAGGGGTTTGGAACTAGAAGATTTTTAAGGTCCTTTCCAACCCAAACCATTCTATGGTTCTGTAATGGGCCGAGACTGAGCCAGGACATGGGCCCACAGGTGGGCCTGGTTTGGTGGGTCCCATGGCTGGGCAGAACTGTTGGGAGATGGGGACCAGTGCCACTGCAGCATCACTGGACAGGGGCTGATGACCCCGGGGGGGCAAAACAGGGACCTGGGCCCTGATCAGGGGTGCAGAGAGGCCCCACATGGGGCTGGCCAAGGCCAGTAAGGCCTGAGAGCATCCTCAAGGCCCTGACACAATTAACCCCTGCTTTTACATCCAAACGATCTATTCACCTAAGCTTCTATTCTCTTTCTTCGTGTTTTAAAGCTCTTCTTATTACCCTTTATGATTGTCTTCTGCATCTCTCTGATGTCAGAGCAAATGCAAGCTCTGAGGTAATTACGTACTGTTTCGTAAGTAAGGTCAATGCTTAGGGGCTAACGTCACATAAAGATTCAACTATCACTATATTTGCAAAATCTAACTTTTAATGTCTCTGTCATAAAACAGAAATCAATGCTCTGAATTAGATAAGTAGTGTCATTATCTGGAAGGAGCGAAATATTCGAGACCGAAATCCACAAAGGCCATTTTTATGGTAATACCAAAAGGTAATTTCTTACCTCTATTATGGTGGAGAAAATACTTGAGACTCAGACTTGAGCCTTCTCCTAATTAAAAGGCAACAGAAGAAAAGATGCCCACCAGCAAGGTTTTCTTCTTCTTCCCTACCACCTTCTTTCTGCTGGCCCTGTTTTCCACATCTCTTATTCTTCAGTAGGTGTATTTCATCTACCTAGGAATTGCAGCAGTTCATTTTTCACTCCTGCCTAGGAAGATCAGTGACTACTCCAAGAAAGGTATGGAAATTACAAAGCGAAAAAAAATTCTGCAGCAGGGAGTGAAGAATTTGGGTCCCACTGGGAAAGACAAAGTTCAAATTCACCTGGTTGCGATGTTTCATGGTAAAAGTATAGATTCCTTAGTATAGAAAAGAAAGCAATGCAAGTACATTGGTCAGCCTAGTTATTGAAGTCCTCGCTGAAGCAAGGATAATTCTAGTCCTAATTCATGCTCCAGTTATTTTAATGGGTTTAAAAAAATACCTTTCACTTGCAAACATGCTAATTCTGAAGTTTCTGCTCTCTTGGGGAACAGCTTTATTCATCCCCTCTTACCCTTGCTTTTTCTCTAGCCTCCAAAAGCATTAACAAGAACACCTTAGATTCTCATCAACCATCCAATCCAAAACAAACCGACAATTTGAACACTCCTCTGAGAGGTCCTTGTATCAGGCAGAAACACAATCAGTGCCAAGTCCTTCACATTCTTGATAATGCTATAACTGTTAAGACACTGCACAAAGGAACTATCCTTTCTTCTGACTATTTCTGGGACAAGAATGGTGACACATCCCACTGTGGGGAGCGAGTAAATGGCTGAGCTGCCTGCTGGGGTTAACCCATAACAGACAAGATGTTTGAGTAATATTGCTTGAGTAATACCATAAGCAATTGTGTAAGTTTGATGCAAATAAAAATAATTTCACAATCTAGTAGATATTCTAAATAATCAATAAAAATTGGGAAGCACATAGGAAATGAATAGAAATTAATATTTAAATTTGGCACGTTAAAGGATTTCATAGAGAAAACATTACATAGGCATTTTCCTTTCTACTAAGGAAAACAAATGAACTAACTGTGAAAAAAGCATAGAGGGGAAGGATAACTTCCCTCAACCTGCTGACAACACTCCTCCTAACACAGCCCAGGATAATCTATTTGATTTGAAGAGAAATAAAAATGTTAGTTTCTAACTCAATGCCATTCTATAACTCTATGATAGCTTTACTATGACTGCTCAAAGATCGAGTTAATGAGTGTCACAACTACTTTGTAATTCCAATCTAATCAAAAGGTGCGCAAATCTATTCTGCAATGATTGCTTTGGCCTTCAGTTTACAGTTTCTTTTCCTTAATTTCATGCCAATATGCCAGGACAATCTTGTCCTGGACTAAGTTATTTCTCTCTGACTTAATATTTAAATCCATTGGCTATTTGTAGCCTGTTAATTCTCCCTGCCCTTTATCATTGCTGAGTCAAGTAATACATACTTTCTTCTTTTTATCTTTCCTCAAAAATCAATCCCTCTATCTCCTTGATATTTTTTTTTTCCTGTCCTCTGAACTTCATTCAGTTTGTCAATATTTTTTTGGAATGTAGTGTCTAATATGAAATATCATTCAAAATGTATTCCCTCCAGAATATACCACAAAGAGAGTTGTTTCCTTGGTTGGAACCACACCAAAGTCTTTGCTACCTTCTCACCACTTTGTACCCATTATGCCAGCTGCAAGACCTTTCAAAATACGTATGTATCTCTATCATTTGCCTACTCTATTTGACCAGGCTTATACAATGATACATTTATTTGGAAAGGAAGGAATCTCTTGGAACTTACCACCACCAGTAATCAAGGCAGAGGACAACAGAAACAGCCTTTGTAAACGCCTTGCCTCTCTTACGCTATCTTTACATTCAAAGTTTGTATCAGGTTTTTTAGGGTTTGTAGTTTTCATCAAAACACACAGGTTTCTCAAAGTTGTAAGCAGTGTAAGACCATTAAGGATGCAATAGGTCATCAGGTTTAGTTTCCCAGCTATCATAAATTATATTCTACAGTAAAACCTTTATGAGCTAACCAGGCTCCATCTAAACCTGCAACTCTCCTGTGCTACACTGCAAATTACCCACAACCATAAGGCAGAGATAAAAAGTGCTAGTTCTGTTCTGCAAACATGGAAATTAAATGTGCAGAGTCTATGAGACTTTTTCTATAATCTTAAAGGTCTTTCCCAACTTAAATGATCCTAAGACTCCATAGGAATTGGAAAGCAATTCCAAATTTGCTGTTGTCTTAAAGATTTTCATAAAACTTTTTTTTTCCCCATTCCCAATTGCCAGGAACTCTCTTTTTCCCCAACACCATGATTTTTCATATACAGACAGCAGATACACGGTAGCATTAGTCAACTCTTTTCAATGAGTCTCTAATTCATTTTTCCCCATAGTTGGTTGTACTTTTCCTGCCATTTATATCATTATTTTTAATCTAAAACCAATAACATGACACTAATTGAAGTATACAAGAAAAAAGAAGAGCAAAAGAGACCTTTTCCTGTAAAATCATGTATTGTATTTAAGAGCACTATAGATCTGTTTAATGGGAACATTTGGCTTATTATTATGTGACGGAAATTTGATTTACCAAAGATTTTCTGGAAAATTGAATTCCAATGGATACATACTGGTCAGACTTCCCCAGGAGAAGGTCCTAGTGCTTTATCCCAGCATTATGCATTCTTCTGGGTATAAAGAAAACTTCACAATTTTAGACTGCAGAATTCTAGACATTGGGTTCACAGCAGTTCATAAACAGACTGACAGCTTTCATGAGAGTGGCACAATTTAAAAAAGTACAAAGATAGTGCAAGTCATCATAAATAACTCACCATAATTGATTATAACCAACAAAAAACAGTGAGAAGGCCGACAGCATTAAACACATTATATATGCTTTTTTTTGGTGAATTCAGTCCTCTGAAAAATTATTTATTAATGAAAGCCATTTACCTTCTTCAGTTTGATTTAACAGATCTAAACGAAGATAAACCAGTGAAGAACTCTCTATATTTCCTAACTTTCCCTTATGATCATTTTTGGCGTTTCTAAGGAGGAAGGAAAAAGAAAGTGCTAAAACATAATGAAATACTGAATGGTCTGTTGGTAGCATCAGTTCTGTTGCAGTTTTTCAGTATTAAATTTATTCCATTAGTTGCTAAGTAACTAACCTTTTAGGACCACAGAACTTAATTCCACAACAAAGCCAAGTAAGTAAATATGAAGGGAATTTTCCAAGAGAAGGCAAATGCTGCCATTTTTCTCACAAAGTCGTTCCTTTATACTTCAGTTGATTACTCTCCTTAATAAATACTGATTCTTAAACTATTGTTAATAAACTTCACAGCTGATGTTTGGACAGGTAGAATTTTCAGTCGCTAGAGCAGATACCTAAAGATAAAGCTTCCCAGACTTTTTTTTTTTTGAAAAAGAGGTATTTTTCACTATGACACAACTCTATCAAGTTTTTTGATCTAAAAAATTTGGAAGCTGAATCCACCACAATACAGAAGCAAAACTGCTACCATTCTACATTGTTGGGAAAAAATGGAAAAGACAAGCTTTATAAATCATTCCCTATGAGGGTTTTAAATGATACAGAATTACTGGTTCTAATGCTGTGGCCAAACCCTTCCAGATGTTTACCATAGTATCAAATAGATAAGGAAAGGCTTTGCCAGGGTAAGTAGGAGCCACCCCTTCTTTAAGTAAGGATTAGTTGATAATATTAATGAAGCTTGGAATTGCAGCTTGCAAAAAATTTCAATTGATTAATGAACATTGTATAAGGAAGAAGTGTACAACTAGAAAGAGGAGAGCAGTAGAGGGGGGAATTAAAACCGTACTACTGAAAATTTCCTGAGCATATCTTTGTAAATATTTAACTGGCCAGAATTTCAGCCACTTACCATATTTTTATGGGTCATTAAGAAAAACAATATCCTTCCACAGCTGGTTCTCCAGAATTCACACTCACCACTCAAAACACCCTGGTTATGCTTTAGTGCCAAATAGTTAACAAAATAAATTATGTTATAGCGTAGGAATATCAGGTTTATGAATGTGGTCACATTAAATCTTTGGGTACCATCTCAGTGAAATAAAAACTTTCAAACAGTTGAAATCGGATATTTTTTTAGGTAATAAAAAACTCCTTTGGTTCTCCTATTAAATTTCCAATTTTTTTGGAAGTTTTTAGTAAGAATTAAAAAAGCTACATCCTTTTCTATTTTTTAATGGAGTTCAAACTGATAATCTGGTCAAATGAAGTTGTCTGCAGATCTCTTTATGCTACTGTTTAAAAGACATAGGAATCCTATGCTGCAAGAATTCAAGCAGTTTCTTGGCACAAAGATGTGTATTATAGTGAAAACCACTAAGAAAATTTACAGAGATTAAAGTATAGGGGAAATTAGGTGAGTCTTTTTTTCCACCATATCCTAATTCTTATTTAATGTACTGGCACTCCATCCAGGAGATGGACATGTGAGAAAAATCTCAATTTCTTCATCAAGTGGGTTAAAAATGGAACCTCTTTTTGTTCTAATCTATAAAAATTCTTAATCAGGTGGCCTGACAGAACAGTTCCTGACAAGGCATACTGACAGATATAATGAGAACAACTTTAAATTGAAGCATGCTGAGGTAAGGAGCATAGGTTGGGGAAATAACAATGTAGGGAAAATGATAATCAGCTGAAGATAAAGTTACTTTAATGGACTTTAAGACTCCTGAAGCTGTTCAATGAGATGGGGTCAGAGTATATTTTTATTTGTTATCAGCTGAAGAAAAAAATCCCTGCAATATTATAACATTCTAAGGTATTTAAGTGAAAGCAAACAAGTGAGAGTCAAATATTAAAAAGGGGGGAAAAAGGAAAATAATTACATCCTATCCTTTTTATTTTCTTTCCCCTTCCTTATGCAAATTGTCTAATTAACTGAAAGCACTTCAGAGTAACAACTTCATGCCCAACTATAAGACATCTAACACACTTCTGTGGACCCTACACTAATTTACTCCAAAATTCCTTTAGTGACATTATTTAGACTGATTGAAATAGCAATATAAGACATGAAAATTAACTCCTGGAACCTTTGAACACAATAGCAAACTTTCAGTCCAAATATGAAAATATACTTAAATATGGCCATACATGCCCTGTTAACAAGCATATCCATAAATATTTTAAGGTTTTTCCTCAATGTGAATCCTCACAAAGAACTATGTGTTTTTTCTGAAGGATTCTGAAGAATAAATTCAAATGGAAGGACTTAAGGATCAAATTCCAAAGAATTCCCCTTTAGGGAAAGATTCTGTGCTGTCAACCTAAAATAGTATCTCTGAGCAGCCCAAGTAAAGATACCGAGTCCCTAGGAGAGAAATTCAAGAAACTCCTTGTTTTTAATATTGTTTCTAGGGACTGTAGCTCTAGGCAGACTTTTTTTCACGAGCGAGTGGGGTTTTTGTTTTCTTTTCTTTTCTGTGGAATCCATTGTGAAGTGCTTGTTGTTTCCTTTCAGTACACAAGGAGCCTATGTCTTCAACCCAACATTCAGGAATGGTCAGTCCCTTTTTGGATTTAGTCTTGAGCACCTACTGATACATCAATCATGAAAACAAATACAAGCCTTTTCAGAATTAAGTCTAGGCTTTTCATTAATTGAACTAGGGAAAAATCAGCAAACATTTTTACCTCAGCATCTTCATCTGCAAAAGGCATTGATAATATTCACTTCGTACAGAGGAATATTGTGAAAATTAGTGTTTGCCCTGCATTTTGAACACATCAAAGGTTATAAAATGCTATTAGTATTTTTTTTCCTGCTGCTTAAGAACCATTACTGTTCATTCTGTACTTGTTGGCAATTGAAAATAATTGATCCCTTCACCTTTATTATGTCCCTTCACATTTGCGTAGATAGTTATTACATCTCTCCTTAACATTGTTTTCTTCAGGCCAAATAAAACCAGCTGTTTTAACCATTCTTTCCAGGTTCAATTATCCCAACCTTTCATCATGTTTGTTTCTCTTCCCTGAACTATATTCAGTTTTGACTGTTAATTTTGAACCACTGCATTCCCTCCTGATTGAAGGGCTGCAGCTGAGGTCTACCCATTGCTGAACAGAAACTTTTTTTATTTAAGTGCACTTTATGAGATTTCCATGAGCTACTGTTTACATTTTGATTGGTAAACCAAGACAATGGCAAAAGGTTATTTTTAGCTACATCAGTTCCCTTTTCCATCTCACTGTAAAGCCATGGGAACATTACTATGATGGAAGAGTGCAACATGCAAAACCTGGGCCATGGGGAAGGCATAACTGCCCCTTCCATTTCCTTGTGACAAATCAAAGTGATCATATTTATCCTAATGCCACTTTCTCCTGTCTTTCCAATCTTAGATCATTCCTGAATCCATTTCATTTTCACTTCATTTCTAATGCCCAAAACTTGCCATAATTGAGGTTCCCATGCTCAATTTTTTTCACAAGTTCTTCTTAGGATTTTATGCAATCTTTATGCTAATAGCTCAGAAATCCTAAAAGGAATGTTCTCTATGTCGAATGAAAGTGTTATTAAATGAGGACAAAGACGGAGGTAAATAAGAAAGAAACCATAGCTCCTGGCTCTATGCTCCTGCTGGGCTTGAAAGTCAATGTAATGTGGGAGTCCTTCCTCTTCTCAGAGGCAAGATATTTCTAATCAGTGCTACCCCGCTCTGAGGCAATAGCTTACAACACCTATTAGTTGTAAACTCAGCAGGAACTGCAACCCCCTGCCTCTCAAAGAGACAATATTTTCCCTCTGCGTGATGCAGATTATCCAGAAAAAGGGAAATCAGATGTGAAAATGTGCTACAGTCCCATTCAAGCTGCTGTTGACAATGCATTATACAAAAGTCACGATCCCCCAAGCTATTGAGTATTTTTCACTTAAATGAATTTTGGTAGGGAGAGGATTTGCAGATTACTCCTCCTGCGTTGCCGTAAGCTCCAGGGATCAGGAAAAAGATTGCCAGCTGAATTTTCCACACTCCATTGGGTGCAGAAGAGAATATCCTACCCTACAAATGAGCACAAGCAGTATGGAAAGGGGACAGGCAGGCACAAGTACCACAGTAAAATGATCACTTTTTCTGTGTCCAGGAGCCCCAAATTATCTAAATACATTAGTGATCTCCTCAATAATATTTGTTGCAAGTAAGGGCTGGCGGAAGTTTGAAACTGTTCATTTAGGCAGAGTTGCAGAAAGATCAGGCTTTGATCCTCAACCCATCTTCTTGAAATAAATTGTCCTTTTGATACCGGTATTGCAACAGATTCAGATTACAGTCCTTGTATTTCAATCCCTATGTAAAACATATAATTTGTAATTTCTATTATTATTTTTCAAAGAGGTGGACAAGAAACAAGACACAGAACAGGCCAATTTCCTCTAAAAAGATCACAGCTTGTCAAGCAAAAATATGGACAAGAAATGAGTCGCAGAAGCCTTTTCTTTAGAATAAAATATGTTTTCAAAGAAGTAGTGATAGCAACTTGAATATTTAGAAAGGGGCCACCACCCCTTTGTCTCACAAAATACTCCACAAAAATAAGACTGCAGAAAATGAAGATTTTTTTTTTTCTACTTAGGCTTGAGATAACCCCCTTCACCATTTCCCTGAAGAAATGCTCATTTGATGGCACATCATTGCCTTTTGCTGAGACAGCTCAGATAATTTCAAAACCTCATACTTTATTTCCCGTCCCTTCACATTCAACTACACCCTTTTTCAGCTTCAGCACATCAAACTCACAGGTTCATTAAGTTATAACAATCTTCATGCAAAAATTTTCCTCTTCACAGCCCTCTGTCAATTATGTTGCGCGAAAGCAAGAGTTGACTGAATTAGACTGTGGATATGCTCAGTATTCAAATATTGTCTCCCTACATGAGAATTAGTGAAAATACTTAGATCTTTGCCAAGCTTGAGAATACATGTGGGCTTTGTTACAGGTCGGTTTCTAGCTGGAAATTAAATGGATTACATACGTTCTTTATATTTCTTAGCGTAGTTTCTTTTTATAGGAAATATCCTCCAGTCTTATTTGGGCGCTGCTGCCCAAGCTATGAAGAGACAATACTGCTAGAAAGTACATTAAAAATGCTATACTATCAAGCCCAGTTACTAATATATGAAATAACAGGAACAACATAAATAGAGACTGCAACACTACTGATTTCCTCCCTTCAAAAGAAACCTATTTTTTAAGTGTTAGAATAACTCCACAGTCAGTTTATTAAAATTATACTTTTACTGAGCAAGACTTTTCTGTGGCTAAGCAAGCATGGGACAAGACTCACCCAAATTGGATATTTAACCAAGCTGTAAAAGTTGCTTAGTTCTTTCTGCTAATGTAAAATGGTAAAAATAAGCAGAGCTGCAAAGGAGCAATTCTGGCTACAAACGACGTATTTCCAGGAGAACTGTCAAAAAAAGCACACTTATTGGAAAAACAACCAATATTTGAATAGAGACATGAAGAATAAACTGAGGTGGAATTTCCAAACACAATGTGTGTATCCTGGGCCTGATAATTATAACATTCAGAATGAGAGTGGTATCTTGGGGAAGGTGTATGGTAGTCACTGAGACTTCTTGGTCAGTTTTCCTACTACACAGAGTAATTTTCTAATTAGGTATCTTTGCATGCTTTCTAACTGGGGAATTTATTATATTGCTATACCACATGTTTAGGACAATTTCTTTCCCGATACTTAGTTTAAAATTTTATTGCTTCTAATTCAAAATATGACCCCTTTAATTAGACTATTCACATCTTTGCACGCCTCTTTTTATGGCGGTACCATAATATAAGTAATAATAAGAATAATATAACAAGAACTCACCTCAAATTGGATCTCGGGCAACACTCCCCTTCTTATGGG
>BJBW01005081.1:45323-57021 GCA_004320125.1 Scolopax mira
CTTTAGCTATATAAAATATTTATTTTCTCAAGTGCAGTGCCATTTCTTAATGATTCAATAATTATGAATGATTCTAGGAATATTACACACATGTTGGATATCCACATGCAAGACATCCTTGATACGAAAATGTTAAGGATAAACAAAAATGGATATGAATAGTGGATATGATGGGGGTTTTTTTCATTAAAAATATAGACATTCTAAAAAAAAAAAATGGAGTGGACAGTAAGATGGCAAAGGGTGCTCAGCACAGTGTGTTGAACAGAGGCAGTAAGACTGCATCATTATACTCCTGTTCTGCATGATGTTCCTTTTGCCACCACTCTCATTGAAAGGCAGAGCACGACTGACAGCCTTCAAGCCAGCAGAGGAAGAAGCTGGGAAAAAAAAAATCAGGTTTTTATTTAGGTTTCTGCTGTTGACCATAAAGTTCTGGAAAACCCTTATAGCCCAATCTCCTTGGAAAAATGTTAAAAATGAAAGTTTACAAGAAAGAGATAATGTGAAGGGCAATGAGGGGAAAAGTTCTTCGTCAGTTCATACATTTTCTTTCCTCTACTTATGGCAGAGGGTACAAAATCAAAGGCTCTTTCCTTTTATTTCTTCATGTGACTAACCTTCCTTCTGTATTCTTTGTAAGTAGCAAAAAGCCACTTTGTATTAAATTCCACTTAGCCTCTTTGTCTACACAAACCTCAAGTTTGAATTAAATGTTTCCTCTGAGTGACTTGTAAGTGGTATCCTCAGCAATGTGTAAAAAGGAACATAAATGAACAAATACAATAAGCCACATGCAAAGGCTGAAGTAAAGCGCTGCCTGAAAAAGTTCAAGATTTTAATGTTATGGTTATTGTATTGTAACTGGTAACTATTATACAGCTTATTCCAAAGAGAAAATTCTTCTGCAAGTACATTATGTCTATATTCAAGTGACTAAAAGAAAAGGCTTGTTTCTAACCAACAGTATTCTTTGCCATTTGAATAAACTTTACTGATTCTACCCAATCTGATTTATATGCTCTCCTCCTGATGGATACAGTTGCATTTCCTATTTGTTTAAGATTTCAATTTTCTATGTTTTCCAGAGCTTAATTCAAACTCTGCTGATCTTATTATGGAGAATTAATTAATACATCTTACGGAAGGTTCTCCACTGCTGGATAGTCAGCTTCACCTATTGGTGGGCTGGTGAGGTTCTGCCTCATTCTCTCCTGTCACCTTAGGGCACCTCAGTAAGCTCTGATTTTATAAAATATACTCCAAAGCTGAATCACAATATGAGCTGGGCCACCACCACAGATTTCCTTATGGTTGTGCTGCACCTAAACAAAAGTGTATCCCTCAGCAAATACACGCAAATCTTGATGAGAAAGAGAAATAAAGAAATAAAGGGGAGGAAGAAGCAGATAAATATAGTTCTGCTTCACTCAAAGGTCACAGATGTCTTTTGACTGCAGAGGTTTTATTGCAATAGACTATGTGCCCTGCTGTCCCAAAAGACTTCCTGAAATAATCCCACGCGTAGACTTTTCAATATTCATTTCTCTCATGCTTAGAAACATTCCTCTAACTGATAACCTAAAATTAGTCACAGGGATGTTATACCTGTTTGTTCTTGTGCAAACATTGCCTTTCAGCTTAAGTCATCCTTTTCTCTGGTATTTATTTCTAGAAAGCAAACATATCCTCTCCCAGGCTTCACTTTACCAAAGATACCATGTTCATTGAGTTTCCTTCTCTAAAATAAAGTTTCCACCTTTCTGGTCATCTCAATAACATTTATGTACACCTGACCTTAAAAGAGATGTCCAGAACTACACAATAGATTGTATATAGGATTTTCCCAATGCCTTGTACAATGTCAATATTGCTTCTGTGTAACAGAATCACCTTTTCTGACAAAGTCTCTTATATATCCCACCTTTCGCCTTTCCCCCTTCCACACTGGAAACTCTAGTTGTACTTTAATTGCTTAGAATGATAATTTCCTCCACTTTGCGTGGGTTTGAGTAGAAATATCCCAGTTAGTAATAGAAACTATATTCATTAATTCATAAATAGATGAAGCCTCATTATTTCATCCCATTTTTAAGTTCATATAATTCTTCCCATCAGATATTCTGAATTTCTTCCGTATTGATAACTTCCAATTGTCTGTCATCAGAAAATTTCATGAGTACCTTAGGGCTCTTGGTGAACATTATTGAAAATGAAATTGCTTCCTCAAAAATCCTTTAAGATAAAGTAATCTAATGGATAAAGTTTTCTTGGGTTTCCAAAGGCTTTGAAAAGTTTCTTGCCAAATGCTTTTTAAAGAAACTGAGCAGCAACGGCATAAAAGAGCTTTGCAAGGTTAAATTATTAAAGATAGGAAACGAAGGAAAAAATCAAGTTAGTTCTCAGAGGAAAGAAAGTTCAACTACTGATGGCCTGCACTGACCTGGTGGCAGTGACTTACACTGATATGACTTGTGAAAATATTCATATACAGCTTAGGAAATGGGCAAGAAGTAAAGTGGCAAAGTTTGCTGGTGACAGGAGGTTATTCCAGATAGGAAGGATAAAGTTGATTGTAATTATTCAAGGAACTCACAGAAATTGGGTATTAAATGGCAGATTAAGTTCAATGTGAATAAACATAAGATTAAAGGCAGTAATAATTGTCTTTACAATTCTAATAAGAAATTTAATAAACCATTCTAACTTCTCATAAAAAGTGATCAGCTCTGAGCTATCAACCTCTCACAAGCACGGTTTGGGGTTACAAAAGCAGGTATCATGAAAAACATTAGCTCAATATTCACCAGTGGTCATAAAAGCAAATCAGAATATTAGGACTTAGTAAAAAAAAAAAAAGAATATTGTCATATTTTTTCCACAGTACAGATGCATTATTCTCCTACATTTTGAATACTGTGTAAAATTATGTTTCACTCTCCTCAGTAAGAATATTGATCTCCAGAGGTCCCTTCCAGCCCCAAATCATTTTGTGATTCTGTGAAAATAAAAGTGGAAATGGTACAGAGAATGGAAACAAGTACAACCAAAACGATAGAAAAGCATCGGGAAGATCAAATTCTTAGCATGAGAAAAGGAAATAAATCATAAATACTACAAACATATATACATACAGCCAAGAATTTTTGTTCATAAAAGCTGAGCAATCTAATCAAATAAAACAAGCAATAATACCAGCAATTATAGTCTAAATGAATACCAGAAGTCTCATTAATAATAGTACCTTTAATTGCTGTACAAGAAAACTTAAAAATAACTTTGTTGTTGTGCTCATCCCTCTAACTCTAAGGAGGGCCTAGGACTCTCTAAGGTTGATGTCACCTCTTCCTCAGGCAGAAAATCTTCTTGCTCAATGTAGAATGGTTGGATAAATAGAGACCCTTCCAGCACCATTAGCAAATCTGGAATTTACTACAGCTGCAATTTAGCCAGATACAGCATCACTTGAGCGTCTCTTCATCTATTTCAGTTCTATGTCACCCTTTTTTTATCACAAACTCTCTTTATAGGCAGTTTAGTAAATCCTAAACTGAAGCTAATGAAGAGCACTCACATTTCCTTCCATTTTTCATTTTCTAATTTCTTTGCCATATTCATGAAATGATACCTTGTTAGAAAATACTTTGTAGTCTTTTCGAAAAACTAGTGGAACATTTCATTTCCCTGGCCCCCCAAATGATCATTAATGAGCAGTAAAATAATTCAAACTGCTACAGTTCGCTAGAATATTTTTTTAATCCTTTCCAAGGCAAACCACAAGATGTAATTATTCTCTCAGTACTACAAGTGTCTGATTGCTAGCAGTCTCACATCTCTGGATGCCTGTAATTATCCATAGCAATTTGTTAGCTCATTTGATTAATTCAGAGAGACTGTCTGTTTCTTCTCATAAAGAAATATATAATGATATGGACCTCTTACCTCACACAGTGTACTAATTGCTAAATTTTATTTTGTATAACAGTATAACAACATTTGAAGGTTCAGTGAAGAGATTAACCCTCCCAGCCTGAAGACAGAATAATTAGTCTTACAAATGAACTAGCCCTCTCTCACATGAGTGAGGAATCTGTGTAATTGATGGTCAGTTCATATACAAGAAATTAGTATCAGCTGTTCAATCATTATTTGAAGATGCTTGCAGTAGCTAATAGAACCTATCTGAATTTGAAATGCAAAACATCAGTGAGACTGTAACATGCGTTGAGCATGTCATTTAATAAATATAATTTATGAAAAGTGCTGTCAAGAGTATAATTCACTGCAAGAAATAGAAGTGTGCAATGCATTACACACTAAAACCATATGCATCATAATTGCATATTCTTTACTAAAATATATAATTAAAATATAAATAATTACAAATATATCAAATTTTAATTATATAAGATGTCCCAATTAGATAATGTAAGGTTGTATGAAGTAAAACTTAAAGAAATACAGGTATATATGCTGCAATTATTACTGCATTTTTTAAAAACTGGACCTAGATACATAAAAGAAATTAGTGATTTAATTACACAGAGTGTGATTCAGGCTGAATTGAAATCAAACTACAAATTATGTTTTCCAAAGTTTCATGCTTACATATTATTCTGTTAAGTCAAGTTGGGTTCCTGTTACTTGAGGAACCAGACAGTGTTTTGGCGACACTGTTATCCATGTTTATTGGATGAACCCGTTTTAGAAAGCTGCATCAAGAGGACTTCAGTTTTACCTTGAACTAAGAAAATTCAAACCCATTTATTTCTCACCAGCTCCATCTGCTACTTTACTTATGGCAAGAAACAAGGTCATCATTTTCTCAAAACCGTGTCAGTATACTGAAAGGACTCCAAGATCTATAGCAACTCTATAGAACTCCAACTCTGCAGTGTACTTTCAGGTAACTTAGTTGTAAGTGGAGAGCCAGGATCTGAAACCCTGCTCTTTGTGTGCTTGGCATTAAGCAGTCGTTGAACAGAAGGCAGAGTCAGGTCCTTTCAGAATAGAATCTTACAAGTACTTGACTTTTTATGTTATTTTTTTGATTTGTGAAATGATTTAAGTCAGACAGCAAATAGTCTAAAAAGAAATCTAGAGGATCACACCTCTAGATTTCACCTTCTGCTGTGGGCCAATCATTATTTATTTCATTTTAATTATTTCATGCAAGAGAGGAACAAGTGGGTGAGCTCCTGTTAAAGCCACTGGTCAGGCACTGATACTGCTGGAGAATTCTTCTAGAATCTCATTAAATTATTTGCAGTAAAGGAAACAAACTTACATTTAAGGTGCTCTAACCTGTATCAAAGGGGAAGGCAGTGATATTTATCTAGTATTTGGCTGTAATCCAAATATCCAGTGTCCAAACTGAGAACAGTTTTCAGGTTTGTGAAATTCAACTGCAAGTTCTTTCGTCTTTGGTCAGCCAAGTAGCCATTTTCTATTCCTGACAATACAACACATTACAATTAATGATGAACAGATTCTCCATAAGATATGAAAAAGAAAATAAAATTTCATTATTTTTAAATAGCTTTAATTGTGTCTCTTAAAATGGGTTAGACTCCCTAAATCATTATTGTGCCAATATCACTGTTACCATTGTCTCTGGTCTTTTCTGAAATATATTCAGGTAACTTACTCATGCAACTGTTACAAGTAGGATTAACAGTACTTGGGAATGTAAACTATTAAGCTTATATACAACAGAATTTCCCAGTGGGGTTTAAACATTTCCTAGTGAAGAGCTCTGTGTCTCACAATGATTTTGTAACTTGTTAATGAGTCAGCTAAACATAGACAGCCATTAACTATCTGCCATAAACCTCAGATTAAAATTGTTCAGTCCGTTCATAATGCAACTGGTATTTTCAAATCAAAACGTAGAAAACTGTGGCTTGTTGGAAATATAGCTCAACACCTTCTTACTTGGGTTAAAGAATAACAAATGAAGAAGAAAGGAAGAGATTCTAAAGATTTTAAAGTATGACCAGCAAATTCTTTGTGTAACCTTACTTCATTAGCAAGGAAAATCCTGTGACATGCAAAGTCATGGAAAGATGGAAAGTGAGCCTGCACCCTGAAAGTGCTACAAGACACACAAAAATACTACATTCTGCTTATTCTAAAATAAAGTAATCTTTCCCTGGGAGTCAGAGTACTAAATAAGTTCTTTAGATGGTTCACTAGCTATCAGATTTCAAGGTGCAAATATAAGCCTTTTCTCAATGTGGATAGATCCTGGGAAAACTATAAAACTATCCTTAATGGAGAAGCCTGAATATTGTTGAATATCGTTGGAGAAACTAGATAAAAATCAGGACAAAGTTAGAAAAGCTCCATTAGTCTGCTTTGAATCCCAGATGCTTTTCCTCTCCTTGGAATTCTATCACAAATGAAGAGAATAAAAGAAGAGTAAAATATGATGTTTAACATCAAAGAAGAAAACCACTGAAGGAGAGAGGATAATACAGGAAGGGCTAGTCTTCCTGGAAGCTTATATATGCTATGTGTCCTGGCAGTGGCTAACATGGAAAAGTACACCTCCAACAGAGAGAAGTAGTCTAATCCACAAATTGGAAGTCATCCTAAATTCTGATAACAAAAAACTGTCTTGTGACAAAGATTAGCATTCGTTCCAATTTTATGGTTTTCATTCTTAAGGGCAACCGAGTATTTTATATCCGTGTTAAAGGCCCGTTGAGTTTTCCCTGCTGGGGAAAAAGAAAAAAAAAAGAAAAATCCTTACATTTTCGTAGGAACAGTGCTTCCAAATCTGTGTTCTTAGATCCCCAGAAATGACCCCTAACAACATCATTCATGTTCTTTAAATGTAGGGTTTTCTCAGACCTCCAATTTTGTAGGTACTTTTTTTTTTTACAGTACTCTTTCAGAGGCACAGAGACAGATAAAGATGCCCAAACTCCCACAACAGATATTGTGGCTAAAATGACAGATATAGGTCTACAAATGAAAAAATAGATTATTTTTTTTTTCCTCTGCTTCCCCAGAAGTTTTCTTGAACACAAGACAGTCTTTCAGAGAATGCAGTATAATTCATTGCTTCCTTTTGTCATCTCAACATAAAAACAACACGATCACAAACTGCCAGGGAGCACCCAGTCAACTATAATTATATATAAATAAATCAGTTGCCAGACAAGACTTGAACTGGTCTTTGAACTGAAGTTACAACTTAACTTTGAGGGTGCTTGCCTATCAGCACAAAACAATGAAATCCACTATTAGCTCTGGTTTATTACCTTGAAAATGCAGGACAGAGGGGGAGGTAAAAAGCTGCAAAGAAATTTACTTCTATGATGACAACTGAAATTCAATTCTGATAAATAGAAGTTACAGAACACACGAAGAAACACTATCACATACACAAATAATTTGCAATCTTCCATTAATTCTACCAGCTTACAAAGTTAGGTTACTGTATCATTATGGACTATTTAATGGAAATTCCAGCTTCGATAAATAAAATAGAAACGTGTAAAGAATTAACTAGAAAATATAATTTAAAATATTGTGAGCCAACAAACAGTATTTTCTGTGCACAAAATATCAATTTTAATTCCCTAAGAAGTATGTGTATCAGGAAGAGAGAAAGCAATTACTGAGTAAGGCTAAGGTTTGTTCATGTATCCTGTGTGATCAAGATAGACTCAAGAAATAGAAAGGAACTATTCATACAGTGCTTTTCATACTGTATAGCAAAGTAACTGTATAAATGCATATATAAAGAAGTACCTTTATTTTGTTTCATTATGAAATTTTCTTTGCAGCTTTTGTGTGGGCAGGATTGTTGAACTTTCAAGCCCTACTACTTCTATGCATTTAATTTTTGCTCTTTTAAACTCAGGAGACAGAAAATAAAAATGAGATTTGCTGACCAAATTTAGTATGTTATTTCTTTTACCTATTTTTCATTTTCCTCAAACCCATAAAAAAATATAATTTTAATAAGCTAAAAATATCATAGAGAAATCCTGTCTTGTTCCCAGCAGTGACGATGTGAAGTTTGGGAACTAAATTTACTAAGTAAACTGTGAAATGGAAGTTCTTAAACTTCCTGAAAGAAAAATATGGACTTTGTAGTATCCACTGACACTTTCTTTGAATATTTTTATACACAGAAAACACTGTGTATGAAATAATTTATATTAATAAACCTGCATACATGTATGGCATAGACATAAATGTGAGATCTGTCTTCTGTTTAACAGTAATTATGTAGAAATTGAAGGAAACTGTGAAGGAAATGTGCTATTAGTTGTAGAGTTGTTTGACCTGATTGGTTTTTTGTGGAATAAATTAAAACATGAGTAGATATAACTTCACATTGCAGATCTGTTACAGCCAGCAAATATCATATTCTATTAGCCTAATTCGTCCACTCAGAGATCTGTATTGTTACCTGAAAGATCCTGCAATATTGTATCAAAAAAAAATTAGCCACATAATAAAGAATATTGTTAATGACTCCAGATAGACAGTCATATTATATTCCTCTTACTTGTAAAACCAATCTGCATATGCTGTGCCTAAAGCAAGAGTTTTAAAGTTCAGTCCTCCTTCTCCAGCAAGTTCTCCAGCAACAAATTAATACATTTGGGTATTTTTAGTTTTTATTTATCAGTTAAAGCCTCCTAGCCCCAGAACAGCCCTGGACTTCTTGTTAAACTTCCCTCCTTGTAGAAGGTTAAAAACTCTCAAATCCCATCTCATTCACAGAACATGAAATATTCACTCTTGATGTCTGTTTGTCTCTACCTTTGATTTCCTTATATTACTATGATAATTAACAATCCTGATTTCTAAGGTCTCTAATGGTAAGGAAAAACGTAATTCTTCCACTCCTCTGATACGCCCCAGAGAAATGTAGCCAAGATGAAACTCAGTTTGAGGAGTAGAAAGCAGAACAGATTTTTTCCAAGGGCTGCACGAGGCTGTGGAAATATGTCTTCCCAGAGCTTTGTTATTGTGTGTTCTAAATGCAACACACACTGCTTTGACATCAGCCAGACAAATAAAAACCATCTCATCACAACTTTATTTTGGGGTCAAAAATTGTGGAGAAACCACCAAAAAGAATTCAATTCAGATGCTAATTCACAGCTTCAAGGAGGTTCTGGGGTACAAATCTATAGAACATGTTTTCATCAGAACAATCCATTTTCTTTTCTGTTCCATTTTTAGTGTTAGAAGTATGATGTGAAGGAAGATCTATCAGTAAAAGTATTATGAAAAGAAGAAAAGACACATTATTTGGAAAATAACAATTCAAACACCTGCCAAGTTATTTCTTACAGCTGGACCATATCTATATTTACGTGCAAATGCATATTTATGTATGTATGTTTATGCATAAACTTCTATTTATTTTCATACATCAGCAGCAGTACCAATATCAGGTTTTGGTTTTCAACAGAAATCATTTTTTTTCCCCAAAAGAAGTACACATATCCAATGTGTGGCAACACCTGGCTTAAAGATGCACTGCTGATAATGATTTCCCTAGAGGCAATATTATCTGGTCAAAAAGGGATAAACCAAACTACCTATCAGATTCCAGAGGGCAGAGGTCAGTGCAACATCTGCCCTGGTTATTTTCTACTTGTTTCCGAATTCATGCACCACATTCGTCTGTCCTCAAGGTTGTTCAAGCATATAACTACAGTGCCAAGGAATTGAATCTTCTTTTCCTTTTTTTTTTTTGACAGCTGATATTGTGACAAATTGTTTTTCAGCTGCAGAAACATCTTATTTAAGGTTTTTTATTCTAGCTTTGCTAAGAGTGAATGAAGTGGCCAGAGACTGTGTACATTAGAGTCTCCTTGCTACAAGAAGTCAGTGATAACAAGCCACTTGTGAAGTGTGATACCTATGCTCTAGTATCAAAAGTAATACTAGGCAATGGATTTTTCAATTTGTACAGCAGCCTCTTTGCTCCTTTTTCAGTTTTACTTTGCTGGTGGCACTAGCTTTTGAAACCACCCTCCTTTTTAATCCTCTTTTTAATAACAGGAATCAACTAGTACTCAGCTTGCACATCTACTATAATCCATTCCTAGAAGAGAACCTTTGAGAGACATAAAGAACTCCAGACTCAGCAGAAAATTAAGTTCCTCTCTTTTTCTCATTTCTGCAGACACTGAAAGAAATTTTTGAGTAACTACAACAAGAACTGAAGCTTGTTGCTGTTATGAATTTTATTTGATCACTTGCTACACTAACAGCTTCTTACTTGGTGTGTGTGGCCTTTCTTTATGATGTGTTTTACTAATCCCAGAGCAAGGGAAAAGAAATGCAAGCAAAACGGTTAATCTGGTTAGAAAGAAACAGTCAAACCCACTTTTTTCTTTCCAAACCCACTTGTTTTCTCTCCAAACAAGACCCTGCATCACAAGGAAAGCACACAAAAGAGAAGTGGCATGAAATGGCAGCGAGTTAGCATAGTACCAGTCCCCAGTACTGTGACCTTTTAGCTCATGATCAAAGCCAGAACAGCTCAGTGATTTCCACAAAAAACTCTGGGTCGTTCAGGTCTTAGCATATGCATGTACCGTGCACCAAGAGCAGCTCTGCAGCTGACATTAATGGATTTTGCTCTTGCAGCTTGAACAAAGATGCCAAGAGCTAAGTGAGCTCAGAGACCGAACCAGCTGCTGATCACACCACATCAGAGGCTGCAATTATTCACAGAGAATGAAGAAACCCAAGAAATCTCTCTAACCATGGGGTTACTCTCTCTAACCACGTGAGATACACACATGTACCAAGGCCTAACACCCTGCTGCTTTGCAAGGCATCGTTTCCTCTGCATTCACTTTCTCCCATACACACGTTATTTTGGGAAATGCAGGAACATACACTAGTTTCGAAACAAGATTTTACAAAATGTGACCAAGTCTGGGAGTGCTACAGCCTACCTGAAAAGGTTAGCTGATGTCACCTTGTTCTGCAGCATCAGCACAAGGGTTAGAGACAAGAACAAAGTATGAGGGGTTAGGAAAGCATTGGGTCTTTTTATCTCCTCAACTCCCACCAAGTTCAGATGATTGGTCTTTTCCTGAGGGATGGGACTCTCCTTGCTCTCCTGTTTGTGGTTACATGACGCACAAAGACTTCAAGAAGCAAGCAGGAGGTGTGAGAGAAAAAGGGGAGGGACATTGCCATAGAGATAGACTGAAGACTATGGTCAGAAATGAACCACCCCTCTGCCATAACCTTCTCATGTCTGAACTTATGCTTAATTCCGATTTTATTCCTTCAAACCTTACACATTTAAGTTTATACCACTATCCTTGTGTCTGCTTCCCCTGTTCCTGTACTTATTGACTCATATGCACCATCAAGCATAGTTTTTTGGCAGATGATGTCTCAGTGAAGGTGACAGAGTGCAGTGTCAGTCACAGTTAAGGCCAGGGGAAGGCATTTAGATGAGATAAGGAAGGGGTCAACTAGAACCCCCAGGTGTCTTTCTTCCAGGCAGCTCTAGCCACATTTCCCCAAGCCTGTAGTGCTGCACAGGGTTATTGTGGCCCAAGTGCAGGACCCTGCACTTGCCCTTGTTGAAACTCATTCCATTGGCATGACCTCTTAATTGATTTTGGGCTCCTTCTTCCCACATCATTGCCGCCCACCCGAAACACCAATAGGGGGTAATAATCAGAGGGGTTAACCA